>JADBJO010017644.1:25000-37111 GCA_016801955.1 Conus betulinus | reverse complement strand
AAAAGCTATCAGTGTCTAGCTTCGTACCTCGCCGTTACAATCGACCAAACTCCATCTTGTCAAACTGAACATATCTCTACTAAGTGTGCAAGATCCTTGCTACCATTAACTCGTAGAATAGTTCAATCGCGCATTCCTCAATCAAAATGCCTTGAAGACTCTATCAGTGTTTGTGCCTGTCTCGACTATGACTATGTAAACTCCCTATTGCCAGCTTGTCCCTTAACGCTCATCTACAAACTTTCAAAAAGTTCAGAACAATGCCGCCACGTTCTGATACTCCCGCTCTCCATAATACCTGATACATATCACCAATTCTTTCATCCTTCACACTGTGGAAATTCCCGTTCAGTCATCGCATATGACTTTAAGTTCTCCTCCTGGTTTTCAAATCACTTGAATAAATCCTGGCTCCCCCTCACCTTTCTGACCCCCCTCCGTCTCTATGTTCCGTCTCGAAACTTACGCTCCATCCACCGATTCTCATCTGCTCGGGTTTCCCTCCCTCGCCTGAAACTTCAGGCAACGATCTTCCTCTTACCAGGCCACCTGCTCTATGGAATAGGTCTCCCTTCTTCTCTGCGTCACATGGGACTCTTTAGAGATTTTAAAACCATCTCCCTAAAGACACCATCTTATGCCTTCGACTGATTAATGATGTCAACTTACCACTTTGGCGCGTCTTTGCTGATGTTGCACGCGCTCGTCTGTCTGTCTGTCTGTGGTGATTTTTTTTCCCCTGGCGGTGTGGTAGTGTGTGTGTGTGTGTGGTGTGTTTGTGCGCGCGCGCCATGGTGTTGCTGTGTGTGTGTGTGGTGGTGTGTGTGTGTGGTGTGTGGGGGTGTGTGTGGTGTGGTGGCGGGGTCGTAGCTTACGTGCGCGCGCGCGCTTTGAATTAGAATTTTATCATTTTTTCTGTAATATGCCGACTTTGGGCTATCACACGAGGTAAAGCGCTCTATAATATCCTCTTCCCATTACATCCACAACATTACCATGATGACAATGGAGATACGTGACTTTCTGTCCTAGTTAGTTGGAGACATCCACAACATTCCCGTGACGACAATGGAGATACGGTGTTTTCTGTCTTAGTTAGTTTGGACATCCACATTACCATGACGACAATGGGATACGTGCTTTCTGTCCCAGTTAGTTGGGGACATCCACAACATTACCATGACGACAATGGAGATACGTGCTTTCTTGTCCCAGTTAGTGGAAATTCACAACATTACCATGACGACAATGGAGATACGTGCTTTCTGTCCTAGTTTATTGGACATCCACAACATTACCGTGACGTACAATGGAGATACGTGCTTTCTGTCCTAGTTAGTTGGAAATTCACAACATTACCATGACGACAATGGGAGATACGTGCTTTCTGTCCCAGTTAGTTGGACATCCACAACATTACCATGATGACAATGGAGATGGGTGCTTTTTGTCCCAGTGGCTTCAAATCGTTGTACGTCCCAAACCAATACAAAGGAGTATCAAAATGAACCTTAGCAGGAACACTTCAGTTAACTGGGAAGGGAATAGTCGGGTGACCTTTGACCTCTGCCAACATCGGTCCACTCTTGGGTCTCTGCCCTTTCTGTCAGTTCAAGAGGAAAACTACGTCTAGGTCTGTCATTGTTTTAGGGACTCCATTTTACACCTAGGGAGACTCTCTCCTCTCTCTCTCTCTCTCTCTCTCCTCTCTCTCCATCTCTCCCCCCGCCCCCCATCCCTCTCTCCCTCTGTGAGCGAGAAGGCTTTACCGTGAGGGCAAGATATAAAGAAGGCTTTCCCTTGAGGGCAAGATATAAGGAAGGCTTTCCCTTGACAGCAAGACAGCAAAGAAGGCTTTCCCTTCAGGGCAAGATGTCAGAAGGCTTTCCCTTCAGGGCAAGATATAAAGAAGGCTTTCCCTTCAGGGCAAGATATAAAGAAGGCTTCTCTCAGAGCAAAATGTAAAGAAGGCTTTCCCTTCAGGGCAACGATGTCAAGAAGGCTTTCCTTCAGAACAAAATGTAAAGAAAGCTTTTTCACTTCAGAGCAAGATATAAAGAAGGCTTTCTCTTCAGGGCAAGATGTAAAGAAGGCTTTCCCTTCAGGGCAAGATATAAAGAAGACTTTTTCCCTTCCTTCGGGCAAAGATATAAAGAAGGCTTTCCCTTCAGGGCAAAGATATAAAGAAGGCTTTCCCGTGAGAGGAAAGATGTAAAGAAGGCTTCTCTCTCTGGGCAAGATAATAAAGAAGGCTTTCCCGTGAAGGAAAGATTGTAGAGCAAGCTTTTCCTTTAGGGCAAGACGTAAAGAAGGCTTTCACTTCAGGGCAGAAGATATATGGAAGGCTCTATCGTGAGGGCAAGATATAAAGAAGGCCTTTCCCATGAGCAAAACATACAAAGAAGGCTTTCCATTCAGGGCAAAAATGTAAAGATGGTTTTCCCCTGAGCGGGGCAAGATATAATGAAAGCTTTTCCTTGAAAGGTAAGGTATAAAGAAGCTTTCCCGGGAGGGACAAGATGTAAAGAAGGCTTTCCCTTCAGGGCAAGATGTAAAGGTTTTTTCCTTGAGGCAAGATATAAAAGAAGGCTCTCCCTTGACGGCAAAAATATATAGAAGGCCTTCCCTTCAGGCCAGATTTAAGGAAGAGTTTCGCGTACAGGCAAGATATAAATAAGCTTTCACTTGAGAGCAAGATGTAAAAGAAGGCCGTCTATTCAGAGCAAGATGTAAAGAAGGCTTCCCTTCAGGGCAAGATGAGTAGAAGGCTTTCCCTCAGGGCAAGATGTAAAGAAGGGCTTCCCCTTCAAGGCAAGAATATAGAAGAGTTTTCCCCTTAAGGCAAGATGTAAAGAAGGTTTCCCTTGAGGGAAAAGATGTAAAGAAGGCTTTTACTTGAGAGCAAATTGTAAAGAAGGCATTTATTTGAGAGCAAGATGCAAGAAGGCTTTTACTTAGGAGCAAGATTCTAAAGCTTAAAAGTAAGTTTAAAGAAACCTGTTCTTGTGGGCAAGTTGTACAAGAAAGCGTTTCTCTGTACAAATCCCTCCTTTTTTCTCCATTCTTCACCCCAGCCTTTTTCAAAAGCCTTCTCATTCTGTTTTTTACTCCATATTTCGTGTTTCATCGTACTTGTGCTCTTTCAAATAAATTTCTCAGACTTTGTATATCAAATAAAACTTCAAGGGTTCAAAAGTACAAAAATGGCGTTACTTACTAACTATTGTAACATTGTATGTATGTATGTTATGTGTTGGGTGTGGTGGTGTGTGTGGGTGTGGCTGGGTGTGGGTGGTGTTTGGTGTGGTGCGATGTGTGCGTATTCGCGTGTGAGTGTGTGAGTGTGTGTGTGTGTGTGTGTGTTGTGCCGCGCGCGAGGTGCGTGCGAGCCATGCGTGAGTGCGTGCGTGTGTGTGTGTGTTGGTGTGGTGCTGTGTGTGTGTGTGTGTGTGTGTTGTGTGGTGCTGTGGTGTGTTTGCAGAGTTTCGAGTGGCTATGTGTGGGTTGAAATGGAGTGTGGGGGTGCTTTCTTGTGTGTGTGTGTGTGTGTGTGTGTGTGTGTGCGCGTTGTTTGTGCGTGTGTGTAGTGTGCTTCTGTGTACTGTTGTGCATGTACGCTACAGTGTGTGGCGTTGTGTGGTGTGTTGTGTCGTGTGTGTGTTGTGTATGTGTGTGTGTTGTGTTGTACGTCTCTTGTGTGTGGTGTTGTGTGTGTGTTGTGTGTGTGTTGTGCATGTGTTGTTTGTGTGTGTGTGTGTATGTGTGCTGTGCGTCGCGAGTGGTGTGTATATGCACGTACGGGTGTGTTTGTGTGTGTGGCTGTGTGTGTTGTGCCTATGTGTGTGCGTGTGTGATGCGCGCGGCATATTGATGAACTTTAAATGCAAGACGTGAAAAAAGTGAAAAAAGCTCCGTGTTTTCCCTTCCCCTGACCCCCTTCCCCCCTCGCTTCCATTGGTCCTCTAATCAATGTTGCAGAAAGCAGCCGGGCGGACGGGGGAAGGTAAGGTGTTACAGGTTCACTGTCCGCAATCCCCGATTGATGTTCATCCCTTCACCAGGACAGGGATGAAGGAAGGAAGGCCAAGTGACAGTCGTAGCTGGGGCCCTCATCCCTATCAATTGCGCACGCCACTGACTGGCATAGACACTTGACTCGAGCAACCACACAACCGACAATTTTTCAGACAGATCAGACAGTAAATGAGACAGAGGGAAAGAGAGAGAGGGGGGGGGGGAGAGGGACACTGGAACGAGAGAGAGGAGAGAGAGAGAGAGCGAGAGAGAGAGGAGAGAGCTGAGAGAAGAGAGAGAATGTAGGAGAGCAAGAGAGATATGAGAGAGAAAGAGAGAGAATCACACACACACACACACACACACCACACACACACACAGACACACACACACACACACACACACCACACAGACGGACGACAGACAGAGAGAAGGGAGCGAAAGTAAGTGAAGAGAGGTCGAGAGAGAAAGGACGGAGGAGGGGGAGGGGGTGGCGGCAGCCATCCCATGTTCCAGGGCACTTTCATTGAGAAGAGCTGTCAGCGATAAACCACGATCAGCGTGACACACCAAACAGCTAAACACCTCTGGGCGCCCCTCTCCTCACCTCACAGTTCCCAAGACACCTGTCCACCCAGTTTGCTCTGCGCGGATAACGTGGTTCACGGCCCACACCCTCCCTGTGTTAGACACACACGAGCCGCCTTCACAAAACCTGCGCCATCACCCCATCCACGCAGCCACTGCCTGTGGGCAAGAGGGAGGAGAAAAGTGCACATGATAAGACGGCAAGTGGAGAAAATGGCTGTTAACTCTCACAGTCTATTCTTTTCCCCACCTATCGCCCATCCCTTCCAGTATTATCACTCACAATTTCAACATTGTTTTTACCATTTCCGCCTGCCCTGCACTCGCCTCACATTTTGCAAACTATTCTCTCTCTCTCTCCTCTCTCCACGTCCTCTCCTCTCCCCTCTCCTCCCTCTCTCCGCCTCCGTCTCTCCCGCTCTCCTCTCGGCCCCATCTCTCCGCTGCTCCTCTCCCAGCTCCCTGCCCTCTCTCTCTCTCTCTCTCCTCTTCTCTCTCTCTCTCCTCGTCCCCCCCTCCCTTTCTCGTGAACGCACTCGCAAGTTGGTGCCTGCAAACGCGCGCCCCATTCTGTGCGTGCGCGCCCGTGCATGCGCGGGTGAAGTGGTGTGTGTGTGTGTTGTGTGGGTGTGTGGTGTGTGTGTTGTGTGTGTGTGCTCGCGCCCCATTCTGTGCGCTGCGCGCGCACACACACACGCGCACACACACACACACACGCACGCACGCACACGCACACACACACAACACACACACGCACACACACACTGGGGACCGCCGACGCTTCCAGTGCCGTCGGAAGATGACCCTCTTCACCCCCTCATCCCCACCCTCTCCATCCCACCCCCTTCCTGCGCACCGGCCGTCTCATTTCCACTCACGTGATCACGCTGGGACAGCCAACCCCCAGCAGGCACCCTTTGCCGAGAAATTGAAACGCGCTGCCATCTCGGATCTCAGCCCTGTCTGTCTGTGCCTGGGGCCACACGCCACAGTTAGGATTTTACACTACAATCACTTTACAATGCACGTTAGCGTTTTTAAGGCCAGCCAGAACAGTATGAACAAGCAATTTTATTTTTAATTGATAATTGCATCAAAAGAACAACTCCCCACCAATTATGCCCTTGGTTGTCAGAGGAGGGGGGGGGGGGGGGGGGGTCCCACCGATGACATCACATACATCTTCAAATACACGACTTTCCCCTTAGCTGACGTCACACATCTCAGGCCTACACGCTCATCCGTGACGCCGTCTTTGCGCCAGCTTAGCCCCCAAATAGTCCCACTCCTTTGATTTGAATCTGTCCTTACTTGCAACCACCTGACTTGTAGTGATGGTCACAGGACAGCGATGTGGAGAAATCAACTTTCAGACACAATACAAAAACCTCAAAACAATCTAATTGCATCAGTCTATAAATACGAGATTCCTTTAGCAAGGCCTTGGCGCATTATTTGTTGGTGTGCAGCCTGTGTCCAAGAGTCGGTCCGCCGTCTGTCCCTTTATGGAAGGTCTTACGCAGATATGCTGGCCTTCGTGTATCACACTGTCCTAGAGTCGATCCCTTGTCTGTCCTTAACTCTAAGATCATACTGAGAATGCTGACCTCTGTGTGCAACCTGCCTAGCCGAATGGTCTGTCCTCAACGGAAAGATCCTACTGAGAATGCTGACCTCTGTGTGTGCCTGTGCCCGAATAGTCTCTGTCCCCTAACGAAAGATCCTACTGAGAATGCTGACCTCTGTGTGTGCCTGTGCCCGAATAGTCTGTCCCTAACGGAAAGATCCTGCTGAGAAATGCTGCCTCCGTGTGCGCCACTATCCCAGTGGTCCGTCCCTAACGGAAAGACTGTGCTGAGACATAGGTACCCTTCACGGCCGACTGGGCTAAAACCACACAGAGCTGAACTGTACCTCAGTGAAGCGTTCGTCACGCTCCAACATCAAAGGAACAGTCGCCTCAGTGTGGTTGTGCAGCTTTTTTCAGAGTGGAAGTCTCTGACGGTTGGTGTGTGCTGTTTTTCTATGTTGGGAGGGTCCCAGGGAATCCTTTTAGGAACTTCATGTTCAGGGTTCTGACTTACGGATTAGTGGGAGCTGCCGTGAGTCTGGAGGGGACTGATTCTGTGGTTCTGTGTAATGTTCTTCTCGCTGTTGGAGGGTACAGTGGAAAGACTGTTGTTAGTAATTTGTAATTTTGTGGACACAGTAAGTAGCTAGGTTTTGCTGGAGCTGCACTGAAGAGAGTGGAGGACTTGTGCCTTTTATTTATTTGGTACCCGTGTCTTTCTCTGGAGCCATGGTGCGATTGGAAAACCGGGTGAACATGCTGTGTTCTTGTTGAACTGTAACCTGTGTGTACCTGAAACCTGGTGGGGTGAAGACTTTTGCTGTGGTTTGGGTGCTGTGGACGTGCCGGTCTGCTGTGGTTGGGTGCTGTGAACGTACCGGTCTGGGGTGTGCCTTGGTGGCGCTGGACAACCCATCTCGGAGTTGGGCCGGACACGTGTTGGTTCAAGGTACCTTTGGTATAATTCAGTGCAGACGTTTAGTAATCCTGTCATCTGAACCTGGTTTGCAGTCGGATTGAGCCAGGATACGGGGAACTCAGAAGGAAATCCTTATTTTGTTGAGTTGGGCAGCTGGAGGCCGGAAGCTGTCTGCGGTGCCTGGCAAGGGGGCTGTGTTAGCGCCAGGAAGAGCTATTGATTTTGTAATTTGACAGTGTATTGTTTGCATTGAGTAATAAATGATATGATTCTGGCCCTGTAAGATCAATGCAGGGTGTTTTATGCATGTGTAAGTACATTTATTCATGTGATCTTTCAATAGTTTCAGTCACTGGAACCTGTTGCGTGTCAGTATGGTCTTTTAGTTTTTTTAGCAGGCCTTAATGCCAGACTAGGAATTATGTATTTGTGTGGTTGCCTAGTACTGTTGGCACCCTGTCTGGAAGTTAACCAGGGGAGACGGCCCACTGTTGTGAATTGTTGGTTTAAGTCATATATGATGATATGTTTGTCAACCTATGTGATATGTTTGTCAACCTTATATGCACCGCTCAGTCAGTGGGAGTAAGCCAGCTGCATATTTTAGCTGAAGATCAACTTTAAACACAGACTGACAGCCCCAGAAGTGTTTTGGGGTAGTGATGTGGTGTGTGTGAGGTTTGTCCCATGGTTCAGACATAGGCTATAAGTTGTAAGTGATTTTTACAGCAGTGGCAGTGACAGTGACCGACAGATTTATTTCAGGCAATAAGTATCTGCATCTTTTATCTCTTGCTTTCCAAGCTACAGATGTTTGGACCTTGTTCCTAACGTTGGGAACTGTGTTGGAAGCCATGCATGTTTTTAAGGTTTGTTCTGCTGTCTAAGAAAAGTACTTAATAGTGGATATGCAGTCGGACCAGGCTGATTTGAGTTGGGACTGAAGTCTGACTTTGATTTTGTACTGCTGTGTGGCACTGATGTCTTGTAAAGTGAGCTGTGTATAATCTGTCTGGAAATCTCTTTCCTTTATACAAATGATGATGATTAGACTAAGGCTAGTTGCACTAACGCTGGTTTATTAATTTGGGATAAGGTTATCATTGGGTGCATCTTGTGATTGGAAAACAGGTTAGTTTAAAGACAGAATATCCACAGTAATAACTTTGACTCCCAGTGTTGTGCTCATGATGAGTGTGAATTTAGTATGTGTAGGGCCCATATGGGATTTCATGATAGATTCTTAGTGGGGGATGCGCCTGTATGTGTCCACAGATATCTCCCTGTACTCCTGCCTTGGCTGGTGACAGGATCCCTGTGTGAGGTGTGGCACAGCGTAGACTGCTGTTCCTGTTGCTGCGACAGTTTAAGTGATACATGTGAATGTTGACGACAAACAGGGGCTGTTTTAAGGTAACAGCATTGGACATTATTTCCAGGATCAGGAGAGTGTGCCATCATTCATCGGTTGCGGGGTAGACTATCAGTGTGTGACCAGACACCAGCAGAAATCCTTAGTGACTTCAAATTATTTATTTAATATGATTGTGCAGTAGTCTTAGTGTTGGTTAATTAGTCATTGCTCGTGTGTGTCGCAAGCTGCACGGGCTTTCAAGACAGTTCGTCTTTTGTGTGGTGGCAAGAGACATTTAGATAGACATTCCTATATGATGTGTAACTTTGGTGGGCCATTCTGTGCGAGTGTTTTCATAGCAACCCAGTTATTGGATTATCAATGGTCATGCGTTGCTGAAATGTAATCTGGTTTAGTTAACCTTGTATGTATGTGTTACAGAATTGTTGTTTGGGCATTCTATATTAGTGATAGGTCTGTCATGGTGTCGGAGTTCATTCCCTGGTTGCTGGCTTGTGTATGAGCCGGTAAGTGAATTTGTTGTGTAGGGCTCAGATTCACGGTGTCCTGTTGGGCCAATAGCCAAGGTGTTATCGGTCGTGTGGGTCGCACTGCATGGTAGCGATGCATCACACCAGACTGGGCACATTGGGATTTGACCCTAACTAAGTTTAGTCGTAAATTAGTTCATCATCTTATGTTAGTTTTGTTTGTGCAGTGACTAGAAATCTGTGTGAATTATGTCAAGGGGTTGAATGTTTGAATTTGAGAGAGAGTGATCGTGTGGGTAGTGAGTGGAATATTCAATGCTATGGGCCCTGGTGTTGTGGTTTCAATGAAATTATATGTGTGGAACTGGTCATTTGAGTTGGGGCATCAGGTATTGTAGGTCTGTAAGTCTGTCTGTCCCTCCTTAGCAAGTTTCAGGTCTTAGCGAGCCTGGCATGGTGCCACTGCTGAAGGGAAACAGTGTGTGTCAAGATGAACAACACTAAAACATTGTATGGTGCCACTGCTGAAGGGAAACAGTGTGTGTCAAGATGAACAATACTAAAACATTGATTCCACTGCTGAAGGGAAACAGTGTGTGTCAAAATGAACAACACTACAACATCATATGATTCCCACTGCTGGAGGGGAACAGCGTGTGTCAAGATGAACAACACTAAAAACACTGTCTGCTTCCACTGCTGAAGAGAAACAGTGTGTGGTCAAGATGAACAACACTAAAACATTGTATGGTTCCCACTGCTTATTTGAGTTGGGGCATCAGGTATTGTAGGTCTGTAAGTCTGTTTGTCCCTCCTTAGCAAGTTCAGGTCTTAGCGAGCCTGGCATGGTGCCATTGCTGAAGGGAAACAGTGTGTGTCAAGATAAACAACACTAAAACATTGTATGGTGCCACTGCTGAAGGGAAACAGTGTGTGTCAAGATGAACAATACTAAAACATTGATTCCACTGCTGAAGGGAAACAGTGTGTGTCAAGATGAACAATACTAAAACATTGATTCCACTACTGAAGGGAAACAGTGTGTGTCAAAATGAACAACACTACAACATCATATGATTCCACTGCTGGAGGGGAACAGCGTGTGTCAAGATGAACAACACTAAAACATTGTCTGCTTCAACTGCTGAAGGGAAACGTGTGTGTGTCAAGATGAACAATACTAAAACATTGTATGGTTCCACTGCTGAAGGGAGAGAGTGTGTGTCAAGATGAACAACACTAAAACATTGTCTGATTCAACTGCTGAAGGGAACACAGTGTGTGTCAAGAACAACACTAAAACATTGCCTGATTCCACTGCTGAAGGGAAATAGTGTGTGTCAAGAACAACACTAAAACACTGCCTGATTCCACTGCTGAAGGGAAATAGTGTGTGTGAAGGGGAACAGTGTGTGTCAAGATGAACAAGACTTAAAAATTGTCTGATTCCACTGCTGAAGGGAAACAGTGTGTGTCAAGAAGAACAACACTAAAACATTGTCTGATTCCACTGCTGAAGGGAAACAGTGTGTGTCAAGAACAACACTAAAACATTGTCTGATTCCACTGCTGAAGGGAAACAGTGTGTGTCAAGATAATAATAATAATAATAATAATATGATAACGAATACTTGTATAGCGCCTATTCTCGGCTAGAGCCCAAGTTCTAAGTTACCTTACAATCAACACTCGTTTACACGACGGGCTGCCTACCTGGGTAGTGCCGACTGAAGAGCTGCCAGCTGGCGCTTCATTCAGTCGTTTCCCGTGTCATCAAATCAATATCGTTCACTCAATTTCCTTACTTCCTTCATTCTTTCCATTTCTCACGCAGGGTGCATGCTATGTGTAACGTGTCATCCATACCAACGGCCAAACTGGCCTTCTCTTCCGTAAGTTGGTGATGAGATTTTACGTGTGTGCAACATATTATGCGTGCGTTCACACATGGAACCTCGGTTTATAGTCTCATTCGAAGAACTGTATGGGAAATGGAGTCAGAACGAATGTTAACTCCAAGAGAAAAATCTCCCTGTACCGACACGCTCCAGCGGAGATTCGAACCCGCAACCCCAGGATCACCAAGATTACCAACTGAGCTACTCCGGCTCCCAGCACTAAAACATTGTCTGATTTTGATTCCACTGCTGAAGGGAAACAGTGTGTGTCAAGATGAACAAGACTAACACACTGTCTGATTCCACTGCTGAAGGGAAACAGTGTGTGTCAAGAACAAGACTAAAACATTGTATGGTGCCACTGCTGAAGGGAAACAGTGTGTGTCAAGAACAAGACTAAAACATTGTATGGTGCCACTGCTGAAGGGAAACAGTGTGTGTCAAGAAGAACAACACTAAAACATTGTATGGTGCCACTGTTGAAGGGGAACAGTGTGTGTCAAGATGAACAACACTTAAACATTGTATGGTGCCCACTGCTGAAGGGGAAACAGTGTGTGGTCAAGATGAACAACACTAACACACTGTATGATTCCACTGCTGAAGGGAAACAAACAGTGTGTGTCAAGAACAAGACTAAAACATTGTATGGTGCCACTGCTGAAGGGGAACAGTATGTGTAAAGAAGAACAACACTAACACACTGTATGATTCCACTGCTGAAGGGGAACAGTGTGTGTCAAGAAGAACAACCCTAAAACATTGTATGGTGCCACTGCTGAAGGGGAACAGTGTGTGTCAAGATAAAAAACACTAAAACATTGTATAATTCTACTACATAAGGGGAACAGTGTATGTCAAGATGAACAATACTAAAACATTGTATAATTCTACTACATAAGGGGAACAGTGTGTGTCAAGAAGAACAAGACTAAAGCATTGTATGGTGCCACTGCTGAAGGGGAACAGTGTGTGTCAAGATGAACAACACTAAAACATTGTATGGTGCCACTGTTGAAGGGGAACAGTGTGTGTCAAGATGAACAACACTAACACACTGTATGATTCTACTGCTGAAGGGGAACAGTGTGTGTCAAGATAAACAACACTAAAACATTGTTTGGTGCCACTGCTGAAGGGGAACAGTGTGTGTCCAGATGAACAACACTAACACACTGTATGATTCTACTGCTGAAGGGGAACAGTATGTGTCAAGATGAACAAGACTAAAACATTGTCTGATTTCACTGCTGAAGGGAAAACAGTGTGTGTCAAGA
>JADBJO010017644.1:17500-22500 GCA_016801955.1 Conus betulinus | reverse complement strand
TCAATTTCAAACTTCAAGGCGGCGAGAGTAACCCCGCGCACATCCTGACGTCAATCAAGTCTTCCACCGTTCACAGACACGCACGCCCTTGACGGCTGGGAACTGTAGCCCTGTTCGGGTGCCCGTCATGGCGGCAGCTCCACTGCCATTCACTGAACGCGCCTCAACCTCTCAACGAGCATGGCGCCGACGTGACGGTTGTGGGCCAGATTCTACCCTCAGACACAGTACAGATGGAACAGTAACAAAGAAGTGCAAGTGCAGATACCATTTGATCAGACACTGGCGGGGAGCCCTGTTCTTTCCAATACAAATATACTTCTTCCAAGTACATCATTTGCTGTCATCAGAAATGACATCTCATCCAGTATGAAAAAAAGTAAAAGCTTTAAAAACACGGTTCATCATAGTGACACTACGTACAAGTGATGTCAGAATCTTTCAGAATCTTATGCAAGGACTGCTACAGCTGACAACACGGACACTGGTCTTTCCTTACGTCCTTTCAGTAGAACATATGGACAACGCATGCGCTACAGAGTTCACGACAGGATCACATCAAACCACTGATGAGCGCGCGCGCACACACACACACACACTTTCTCTCTCTCTCTCTCTCTCTCTGACACGTACAGCGAGACAGAGTGACAGTTTTCAGTTCATACTGTTTATAGTCCAGCCAAAGATAGTTCGCCCTACGTAGGGCGTACAGTCTTTGGTCCAGCCAACCGCAGGCGGGCAGGATGGGGGAGGGGGGGGGGGGGGGGGGGGGGGAAGGAGGTCATGTCTGGGCTATTACGTCGTCAAAATCGATTACAGAGAAAGAGAAAGACACACAGACAGAGACAGACAGACGACCGAAAGGAAGAGGTGGAGGCGTGGTGGCCTTTACACCAAATGGGGGGGGGGGGGAATTGGCATGTCAGACAGACGGCAGACAGAATGGACTTTGTGAATCAGCGCTACTCTCTACACAGCACAACAACAACAACAACAACAACACCGACGACGACGACGACAGGAAAAAAAATGACATGGCTACAATGTCCTTTTCCTCGTCATCATAAAAAAAGCAACAATAAGCACCGTGATGACCAGAATGATCATGATCATGACCAACAGGACAACCATGAATTGACCTTATCATCGTCCTCGTTAGTCGTGGTGCCTACTGTTTTGAGTGTGTCTGTGTGGGTGTGTGCACATGTTTTGAGTGACTGAGAGAGAGAGAGAAGGGAGAGAGAGAGACAGACAGACAGACAGACACACACACACACAGACACACAGACAGACACACAGACACACACACAGACACACACACAGACAGACTGACATATAGACAGAGATTCTGAGAGAGACAAGAAAGAGAGAGAAATGTGTGCACATGTGTGCACATGTGTGTGTGTGTGTGTGTGTGTGTGTGTGTGTGTGTGTGTGTGTGTGTGTGTGTGTGTGTGTTTGTTTGTTTGTCTGTATCTGTCTGTCTGCCTATCTGTCTGTCAATGTGTGTAGAAGGGTGAGGCGATACATGAGTTACATTTTGTGACTGCGAATTGTTTATGGATACTTTATAAATTGACAGGGCAGGGGTGGGGTGGGGGGAGGGTATAGCCAGCAGTGACAGTAAGCAGTGGGAATGGGGGGGGGGGGGGGGGGGGGGGGGCAACGGATAGAAACCATTCCCAGTCTGAACCACAACACCAGCTTTTAACGGGATCTCCACTCGCACCAATGGCTACCAGGAACATCCTTAATTTCATTTCAAACTATCACTGGAATTGTAATCCCCCATTTTGAGAGAGAAACAGTGAGACAGAGACAGAGAGACAGAGACACAGTGAGAGAGAGTGACAGAGACAGAAAGAGAGAGAGAGAGAGTGACAGAGACACAGCGAGAGAGAGAGAGATGATGATGATGATGATGATGTGGCTGGTGTGGTTTGTCAATTCAACGCAGGCACTCAGAGGGGCGTGCTGCAATGACAAGCCCAATGACATCGCTCTCAGCCTGTGGGAGAACTCCTCCTGCACGGGGTAGACAGATGTCAACATGCAGCAACGCACCGCACCCTTCCACTCCACTGCATTGAAATTACTGTGACACAAACATCTGTGTCTGTCTGTCCGTCCGTCCATCCGTTCTCCACCCCCCCCCCCCTCGCCCCACCCCCACCTCTCTCTCTCTCTCTCTCTCTCTCTCTCTCTCTCTCTTCTCTCTCTCTCTCTCTCCTCTCTCTTCCTTCTCTCTCCATCTCTCTCTCTCTCTCTCTCTCTCTCTCTCTCTCTCTCCTCTGTTCGTTCCCCCACCCATTTGTGTGTGTGTGTGTGTGTGTGTGTGTGTGTGTGTGTGTGTGTGTGTGTGTGTGTGTGTGTGTGTGTGTACACATTCATCGAAAGAACAGGACAGAGAGAGGCGGAGGGTGGGGGGGGGGGGGGGAGAGAACCCATCACCATCACCACCACAACCATCTTCTACACCAGCTAACAGCCATACGGCCCCAAAACCCAAACCCAGCTGCAATCGTTTATTCCTGCCTGTCTCCAGGCCCCAACCCACAGCCGCTCTCCCAGCAGTCCGCCCCCCCCCCCCCCCCCCCCCAACTCTTTCTCTCTGCACCCAACAGCACACCCTCAGGGCTGGAACCCCTTCCCCACACGGGTGGGCCTAGGCGGACCCGCCACGTCGCCTGAAGTACCGCAATGGACGGGACATATCCACCTCCTCCCCCCCCCCCCCCCCACTCCACCCCCCCCCCCCAGGGGAGCTACAGGACGGGCAGAGATAGTGATCGCCATGATCACTATGGATCAGCATGATCGATCAGTGGCTGGGCGGTGGGTGGCTGTGGGGACAGGGCCAGTGCTGTCACGGGGCAGGATGAAGTCTGCAGCAGACGACGGTGTGTGACTGGGCGGAAGGTAGGCAGGGAAGCCAGGGACACGGGGGTACACATAACCTGGTAGGCAGGAAACCACAGGCACGGGGGCACACATGACCAGGTGGGCAGGGAAGCCAGGGGCATGGAGGCACACATGACCAGGTAGGCAGGGAAGCCAGGGACACGGGGGCACACATAACCAGGTGAACAGGGAAGCCAGGGACACGGGGGCACACATGACCAGGTAGGCAGGGAAGCCAGGGATACGTGGGCACACATGACCTGGTAGACAGCCAGGGACACGGGGGCACACATGACCAGGTAGGGAAGCCAG
Source organism: Conus betulinus (assembly GCA_016801955.1). Lineage (NCBI taxonomy): Eukaryota > Metazoa > Mollusca > Gastropoda > Neogastropoda > Conidae > Conus > Conus betulinus. Next base: position 19,287 of record JADBJO010017644.1, on the reverse strand, counting down.
GGACACGGGGGCACACATGACCTGGTACGCAGGGAAGCCAGAGGCACCGGGGCACACATAACAAGGTGGGCAGCGAAGCCAGGGATACGGGGGCACACATGACCTGGTAGACAGCCAGGGACATTGGGGCACATATGACCAGGTAGAGAAGCCAGGGACACGGGGGGGGGCACACTTGATCTGCTAGACAGCCAGGGACACAGGGGTACATATGACCAGGTAGGGAAGACAGGGACACTGGGGCACACTTGACCAGGTAGGCAGCAGGGAAACCAGGGACACGGGGGCACACATGACCAGGTAGGGAAGCCAGGGACACGGGGGCACACATGACCAGGTAGACAGGGAAGCCAGGGACACGGGGGCACAAATGACCCACATAGGGAAGACAGGGACACGGGGGCACACATGACCAGATAGGTAAGACAGGGACACGGGGGCACACACGACCAGGTAGACAGGGAAGCCAGGGACATGGGGGAACACATGACCAGGTAGGGAAGCCAAGGATACGGGGGCACATGACCAGATAGGGAAGACAGGGACACGGGGTCACACATGACCAGGTAGACAGGGAAACCAGGGACACAGGGGCACACATGACCTGCTGGCAGGGAAGCCAGGGACACGGGGGGCACACTTCACCAGGTTGGAAGCCTGGGACACGGGGGCACACAAGACCGGGTAGGGAAGCCAGGGACACGGAGGCACACATGGCCAGTGTAGAGAAGACAGGGACATGGGGGCACACATGACCAGTTTAGAGAAGCCAGGGACATGGGGACACACATGACCAGTGTAGAGAAGACAGGGATATGGGGACACACATGACCAGTGTGTAGAGAAGACAGTGACATGGGGACACACATGACAAGGTAGGGAAGACAGGGACACAGGGGCACACATGACCAGATAGGGAAGCCAGGGACACGAGGGCACACATGACCAGGTAGGAAGCCAGGGACACAGAGGCACACATGACCAGGTAAGGAAGACAGGGACACTGGGGCACACTCGACCAGGTAGGGAAGCCAGGGACACGTGGGCACACATGACCAGGTAGGGAAGACAGGGATACGAGAGCACACATGACCAGGTAGACAGGGAAGCCAGGGACACGGGGGCACAAATGACCAGGTAGGAAGCCAGGGACACAGGGTACACATGACCAGGTAGGAAGCCAGGGACACGAGGACACACATGACCAGGTAGGAAGCCAGGGACACGGGGGCACATGACCAGGTAGGGAGGGAAGCCAGGGACACAGGGGCACACATGATCAGGTAGGCAGGGAAAGCCAGGGACACGGGGGCACACATGACTATAGGTAGGAAGCCAGGGACATGGGGGCACACACATGACAAGGTAGGGAAGCCAGGGACATGCGGCACACATGACCAGGTAGGGAAGCCAGGGACACGAGGGCACACATGACCTGGTAGGAAGCCAGGGCCATGGGGGCACACATGACAAGGTAGGGAAGCCAAGGACACGGGGACACACATGACCAGGCAGGGAAGCCAGGGACACGGGGGCACACACATGACTAGGTAGGAAGCCAGGGACACGGGGGCACACATGACAAGGTAGGGAAGCCAGGGACACGGGGGCACACATGACAAGGTAGGGAAGCCAGGGACACGGGGACACACATGACTAGGTAGGAAGCCAGGGACACGGGGGCACACATGACAAGGTAGGGAAGCCAGGGACACGGGGGCACACATGACAAGGTAGGGAAGCCAGGGACACGGGGACACACATGACTAGGTAGGAAGCCAGGGACA
>JADBJO010017644.1:0-15000 GCA_016801955.1 Conus betulinus | reverse complement strand
AGTGGTCACCGTGTACAGAACCCTGCAGCACACATGTTACATGCAGAGAGAAATTCTGGTGTTCCGTCTGTAGAGAACATGTAACAAAGTGCACTGCAGTGAACGGGGCTGGCCCTTGCAGACAAGCACACATTTTTCCTTTTAATACACCGAGTATTGGCTTACCTGTCTTCAGTGCATTTGGCCAGACACACACCTTCACGTCTGTTAGTTAGTTGAGTTTGCTTGTTTGTTCTGGCTTGATTTTTCCTGTTTTCAGTTTTTATGTCGCCTTCCGATCACCACAACCCCCCCCCCCCCCCCCCCCCTCTCTCTCTCGGCCTTTAAATAGTTCGTCTCCACAGCCTTCCACCCTCCCCCAGCAGCAGCACCCCCCCCCCCACATCTCTCCAGTGCCGCTGCAGGCGTTGGTGCTGAAGGCAGTTTAGTGAGGCAGGTACAAAGCGGCATCAGCCCAGAGCGGCAGGCAGAAACACACAGCACACCTCCTCCCACACGCCTGGCGACCAGGAAGGAAGCAGTCTTTCCTTTCACTGTTTGTTGAAACGGGCCACGTGGAGCCGACTGCTGGGTCAACACGCACCCCCCCCCCCCCCCCCCCCCAAAAAAAAAAAAAAAAAAAAAACCGCAGCGCAGTCGTCGAGTTCCACAGTCCATGAAGACAACATACAACAAGAACTTTTTCTTGTCCCCCAGCCTCCAATTTTTCCATATTTCTTTTTCCTTTGCTTTTTTTTTTAAGGAAAAAAATAACAGTGGGGGCTCCATCCTCCTATTTTCCCCACTATCGTTTTTTTTTTCCTGAAACACTTTAATTCTGCAAATGGAACATTTCTTGTCATCCACCAATTTCATTTCATGTCACAAAATATTGTTGGGTATATGTTATGAACTATTTTCCAAAGCAACTCCCTCAATTTCATTTCTTTCGTAGCAGCATATGGCTGGGGTGTGTGCCTTTTTTCCAAGTTTAGATTTCTGATCCAAAATCCATGAGCACAAAGTTGTTAAGTTGTTGAGTTGTCTTTTCTTTGTCTTTTAATATTTTTCTGACATGTTTCGGTTTTGAACAACAGACCTTGTACTCAAAGGCTTCATATATTCATTCTTCTGGGTAAGGTGTTCACAGATCCAGTTTTTTTTTCCAGGACACAGGTACTGAATTTACTAGGGCGTTATACTCCAACAGTATTATTGTGTTATTATATAACATACAACAAGAACTGAGCTATATAAGCTGGCAGCCAACAGAATGCGCAGCCTGCACTCTTGGGTTCTCCATGACTGGCAGGACGTCTTTAGGGTCTGCACACACTATGTGGAAAGGGTCGGGTAGTACATGTCGGCGAGCCGTGTGTTTCCTACTTAAGCCCACCGTTTACCACGTGCAATCCCTCTTCTGGCACGCCACTGGCCTGCTACCTGTTGGAGTCCGTGCTGGGTGAAACTGAAATTAAGATTACTTTTGGTGCGTGTTGTACGGCAGTCTGACCGTAATTTGTTGTTGCTTTTGGTTGCTGCTGATTGGATACATGTTCCCAGGATCCATCATGTACAAACGCATTGGATAAGGAACTTTAGAGTGTGAACCAGTCCAGGTACGTAAACTCAGAGCTTGGATACACTGTTCTTTGCTTTGCTTTGTTTGTTTGTTTTTTGATGATCTTCCTGCCATCAAAGTACCGAGACATTCTGGAAGAAAGGATACTGAAATGAACAGAAAAGACTGATTAAACTTAAAACACTCTCGCCCATAGGTGTGTGTGTGTGTGTGTGTGTGTGTGTGTGTGTGTGTGGGTGTGTGTGTGTGTGTGTGTGTGTGTGTGTGTGTGTGTGTGTGTGTGTGTGTGTGTGTGTGTGTGTGTGTGTGTGTGTGTGTTTTGCTGGAGAGCACGGCATGCGCCAATATGCGACAAGCTAACATTTCTTTGCTTCAGACGTAAAACAACGCAGACCACGAGCTGTTCTTCTAACGGAGCCCACATTGAGTGAACAGTGACCGTGCCGCTCAACAACACAGGACTGTGCGGGCAGTCCTGGTCACCGTGAGTAGCCAGTATTCACGGCGAAGGCTGACAGTACTTGGACACAGACATCAGCGCTTAAATACAACACAGGACTGTGCTGGCAGGCCTGGTCACCGTAAGCAGTCATTATCCACGGCGAAGGCTGACAGTACTTGGACACAGACATCAGCGCTTAAATACAACACAGGACTGTGCTGGCAGGCCTGGTCACCGTGAGTAGCCAGTATTCACGGCGAAGGCTGACAGTACTTGGACACAGACATCAGCGCTTAAATACAACACAGGACTGTGCTGGCAGTCCTGGTCACCGTGAGTAGCCAGTATTCACGGCGAAGGCTGACAGTACTTGGAAACAAACCTCAGCGCGTTCTTACGTGTACATTTCAACAGATCACCTTCACGTCTTTTCGTTTCTTTTCAAAGTCACATCCCCCATTTCACCCTGCCAGGCCCCTGCCCTCCCGCCGTCCAACTTACCGCTCTCCCTCCATTCCATCCCATTCCAATGCACCAACGTGCATGCATGTTAACACACACGAAAAGGAAACATCGCCAAAATAGATCAGTCCAATAAGCAGTCTGACATGTAAACTGGGCTACGTGCAAACAGATGGGAAATGGCTGACTCTTCCCTACCCCAAGATCCTCTCTCACACACACACACACACACACACTGTGTCTGTGGTCCTACACACACACACACACACACACACACACACACACACACACACACACACACACACACACACACACACACAGAGAGAGAGAGAGAGAGAGAGAGACAGACAGACAGACAGACAGACAGATGAGAGACAGACAGACAGGCAGACTGACAGACAGAAAGACAAAGATCCCCCCCCCCCCCTTGTCTCTCTCTCTCTCACACACCACAGACATACGCGCGCGCGCGCGCGCACACACACACACACACACACACACACACACACACACACACACACACACCTCATCACTGCTCCCGAAGATAAGTGACAGCCACTCCTACCGTTCTCGGATCGAGAGAACTGACCCCCTCAACGTCCGTCCACGACCCTCTACCCCCCTCTCCCCTTCCTTGTCCTGTCCTCCCATCCGACCAGCACTCTTCTAAACGACAGCCGTCCGCCAGAACTCGGTAGTCCTCCCGCAGTGTAGGCTCTCTTCCAGCCTCTCGGCCACGTCCACTGCCAACCCTCTGTCACGTCCACTGCCAACCCTCTCTGTCACGTCCACTGCCAACTCTCTGTCACGTCCACTGCCACTGCAACCCCAACCCTCTGTCACGTCCACTGCCAATCCTCTGTCACGTCCACTGCCAACCCTCTGTCACGTCCACTGCCAACCCTCTGTCACGTCAACACTGTCATGCCAACCCTCTGTCACGTCCACTGTCACTGCCAACCCTCTGTCACGTCCACTGCCTGCCAACCCTCTGTCATGTCCACTGCCAACCCTCTGTCACGTCCACTGCCAACCCTCTGTCATGTCCACTGCCAACCCTCTGTCACGTCCACTGCCAACTCTCTGTCACGTCCACTGCCAACCCTCTGTCAAACATCCACTGCCAACCCTCTGTCATGTCCACTGCCAACCCTCTGTCATGTCACTGCCAACCCTCTGTCATGTCCACTGCCAACCCTCTGTCATGTCCACTGCCACCCTCTGTCATGCCCACTGCCAACCCTCTTGCCAACCTTCTGTCATGTCCACTGCCAACCCTCTGTCATGTCCACTGCCAACCCTCTGTCACGTCCACTGCCAACCTCTGTCATGTCCACTGCCAACCCTCTGTCATGTCCACTGCCAACCCTCTGTCATGCCCACTGCCAACCCTCTGTCATGCCCACTGCCAACCTTCTGTCATGTCCACTGCCAACCCTCTTCCTCATTTTTCACCGCCGCCCATGACGTGACTGTCTTCAGGGGATCCCTCTTTCACGGATCCCATCTTACGGATACAGGATCCCTCTATTACGGATTCCGTCTCTCGAATTCTGTGTTACGACCTCTGAGCCTTGATGGTGGGAAGTGAGGAAGGGTCCCATTTGCACTGACCACACACACACCAGTTCCCTAAAACAATTCTACTGTGCCCTATAGTCTACTAGCACAGTGTCTACAAACTGCGACAACATCAAAAGAAAAGAGAAATTCCTTGCCCAATATAGACTTCACGGTATACTGGGACAGACTCTGAGAGGAAACAGAAGGCACACCAAAAATACAGCGCCAAGTTGTGATACAGGAGAGGAGTTCAGCTGGATGCAGCTCTATGGTAGATTTGAAGCAAGCCATAGGAGGATGAGTTTTGCAGGCTAGGCCTGAACAGTTCTGGTGAAGAACGGGTTCTTAGCGGTTGAAGCTAAATCAGTCTGCAGACAGCAATTGGTGGTAACTAGTTAGAAATCAATCTGGATCTTCTCTGTCAGCGCCTCCACACTTCCCATTCCCCACCCCTTCTCCATGCACCACATGTACGCACTCACACAACACACACACCACACACACACCACACACACCACCACACACACACACACACACACACAGCTCACTGGACTGAGAGAGAGAGCTCACTGGATTCAGAGAGAGACAGAGAGAGAGGGAGAAAGAGAGAGAGGGAGAGCTAACTGGATTGAGAGAGAGTGAGAGAGAGGCAGGCAGACAGACAGAGACAGACAGAGACAGAGAGAAGACAGACAGACAGACAGCGTTCACTGGACAGAGAGAACCTTCTGTTCAGAGACACAGAGGATCACTCCTGACCTGTCCACCAGACCAGCACACGATGAGGAGAGAGAGAGGCAGGCAGGGAGACAGTGGAGGGAGTGGAGGCCGTGGCAGAGGAAGCTGGTTTCTCAGAGGAGGAGGTCTGCAGGGAGGGGGGATCAGGAGGTCCCGTCGTCTGCCACTGCCGGCACTGCTGCTTCTGCAGAACCTATCAAGGCCGCCACTGGGGATGGATGCACACCTTACAGTGTCCGCTCCTCCGTCAGCAGCTTCACCCACTGTGCCAGTCCCTGCCCCGTCTGTTGTCCACACCGGATGGTGGTGTGCTCCCACAGTGTATGTCTGTGGTCCTACACCCACTGTGCCAGTCCCTGCCGTCTGTTGTCCACACCGGATGGTGGTGTGCTCCCACAGTATGTCTGTGGTCCTACACCCACTGTGCCGTCCAGTCCCGTGCCGTCTGTTGTCCAACACCGGATGGTGATGTGCTCCACACAGTGTGTATGTCTGTGGTCCTACACCCACTGTGCCAGTCCCTGCCGTCTGTTGTCCACACCGGATGGTGGTGTGCTCCCACAGTATGTCTGTGGTCCTACACCCACTGTGGTGCAGTGTCCCTGCCGTCTGTTGTCCACACCGGATGGTGGTGTGCTCCCACAGTATGTCTGTGGTCATACACCCACTGCGCCAGTCCCTGTCGTCTGTTGTCCACACCGGATGTAGTGATGTGCTCCCACAGTGTGTATGTCTGTGGTCCACACCCACTGTGCCAGTCCCTGCCGTCTGTTGTCCACACCGGATGGTGATGTGCTCCCACAGTATGTCTGTGGTCCTACACCACCTTGTGCCAGTCCCCTGTCGTCTGTTGTCCACAACGGATGGTGGTGTGCTCCCACAGCATGTATGTCCGTGTTGCTCCTACCTTTGCCGTCAACCCCCCTTGAGGGAAGGAGAAGTACAGTACAGAATGAAAAGTGGTTCGTTGTGTGTGTGTGTGTGTGTGTGTGTGTGTGTGTGTGTGTGTGTGTGTGTGTGTGTGTGTGTGGAGAGAGAGAGAGAGAGGGCGGAGAGAGAGGAGAGAGAGATGAGAGAGAGAGCAAGCGAGAGGAGAGAGGGAGAGGGAGGGAGGGAGGAAGGGAGAGATAGGAAGAGAGAGAGAGGGAAGGAAAGTGAGAGGAAGAGGGAGAGAGAGAGAGTGAAAGGAGAGATTTTACTCCGCCAGTAAAACAGGAAACATGAACAGGTGAGGTGGCAGGGGGGGGGGGGGGGGGGGGCGAACAGACGAGAGAGGAGAGAGAGACAGACAGACAGACAGACAGACAGAGACAGACAGAGATAGGAGAGAGACAGAGATAGAGAGACAAGAGACAGAGGCAAAGGGAGATAGAGGGAAGAAGGGAAGAAGAAGAAGAAGAAGAAGAGCGGAGAAGGAGGAGATGGAGGGAGTAAGAGGAGGAGAAGGAGGAAGGAAGGGAGCAAGAAGAAGATGAAGAAAACGACAAGACCAAGAAGAAGAGGAGCAGGAAGATCAAAAACAAGAAAACTGACGTCACGGTCATAAAGATGATGTTCATCACCAGACCAGCACCACCACCGCCACACACCCTTATCAACAGCAACATCACCACCACCACCCCTTCCAACTATGTATGTACTCCATTCCTGTGATGGCGGGCCAGGAAACCGCCCCCTTCCATTACTGGCTCATCCTTCTCTGTCAGCGCTGACGGCCTGTTTACAGCTGACACCGACTGCAGCACAAACAAAAGGAAACATTGCACTCAGCACAGGCCCAGCAGCCAGCTCCCATCCTCTCCCCCCCCCCCCCCCCCCCCCCCCCCCCCCCCGCACTCCACCCCATCGCTCTCTGCCGTGCCTGATCAAGATGGGTGACTCTTAATGATGGGTCTGAACCAGCTGATGACACGGGGGTGCAGCTAAACACAGGCCGTGGGGGGAAACGGACAAGATACAGTCGGCAGGGGGGTAGGGGGGGGGGGGGAGGGGGTTGGGCTGGAGGAGAAACAAAAGGAAGGGGGTGATAGGAGAGGAAGGACGAGGAGGGGGCCAGTTTCCTCATCTCCCCCACTCTGGCCAGTGCAGGCATTCTTCTCTTAGCTTTTGGGCATTCATACTCGCGGAGCAGTTGGCAAAGCAGTTGGCCAGCACGAAAAGAACAAGCCGCAAGGATCTGGAAAAAGCGTATCGTAGGTTCGAACCCACGTCACGAATCCATGAAACGGAGAAAACAGTCTATACCACGGAGAACCCACCGTGCCTTATTTTCAACCACAGCTGTTCTAGATCACCATAACCGGACGGGAAAAGACAATTGTAATGACAAACGATAATGTCGACGTGTAAATATATCGAAAGGGAGCAAGGCGAAGATTATAAACACGTAAGTTAAATGGTTCATGTTGCCGGAGTACAGGCTGGAGAGTTTGAAAGAAGGGAGAGAGAGAGAAGGGACGAGAGAGAGAGCGACGAGGAGAGAGAGAGAGAGAGACCTTTGTGGTAAGTATTGTCACAATGGTGGCTAGAAACACAGATATGTGGACCGTTTAGTCGCTAAAATGACTTTGACCACTCTTTGTTCCCCCCCCCGCCGAGGTCTCCAGCTGTGGGCGGGAAGCCACCCATATTCTCCTCTCTCCTCTCCTCTCTTGTTTTTTTGTTTCTTCCCTCTCTTCTCTCTCTCTATCACACAATCACAAACACACATAACACACCACCACAAATCACACACACCCCACACCCCACACAACACCCACAAACACAACACAGAAGAACGAGGGTGTCGAGCCCCACAGCAGGACGAGGGGACATTCTATGGCATGTACTGACCGCCCCCCCCTTCTCCTTAGCAACAGTTTATTAATTAAATCCCTGATTTTTAGCATAAACAGTTACGAGATGCAAACGAACGGACAGGAGGACAGGAAACCAGCGAGACATTTACCCGAGACCCCAGCCCCCCCCCATCAGTCTCATGCACGGAGTCACGCAGCCGTTCCAGACTAGGTATGCCAACAGAGGAGAGAACCACGAAAGAAGAGTAGAAGCAAACACCATCGAGAAGGTTATTATACAGTAATCAGGGTCTTGTTTGAAGGTCGCTCACATGACCTTCATCGCTTCCCTCCTTCACGTCACCTGGCTGGCCGCACACCACAAAATACTTAAATGAGTTACACACACTGCTGTGATCAATCCGTGTAAGGAGTTATGGCTAAGGCACCGCGAGAATGACAGGATTGATTCCACGAATGATAAAAAGCGTATCAAGCGGCTGACTTCATATCAAAAGTGAACAAACCATGATAAAGTCATTGTTGCTCGTTGTTAAGGGAGTTCTTCCCCCTGACAAAATCAGCTCACCAAGCCAGGGATGGACGCCATGAACCAACGCCACAAGTTTGACGTCACGAGCCTTGGAATAGATGAGCCCTATCTTTGTTGATAGCTGCCCTTTCCAGACCCCCGAATTTCGTTTCATCTTAAGACTAGTACTGAACATTGGAACCACGTAACGTAGGCCCACGATGGGTTGGGGCAGAGATTTGGACAAAAAAGAAGAGAAACATAAAGAGATGGTTAGTAGATTTGTGTGCCTTTGAAAATGTTGATTGGTTAGATTATTCCTCGTTGTATGCTATATGTTGTTTTTTGTCAGTGACAGGTCCGAATGTTTAGAAAAGAAAGAAAAAGAGAAAAGATTGGACAGCATTATTCGGCCACCCACCAATAAAGCTAATCTTTGAACATCGAACATTGAAGAAGGGATGGAATTATCTTTCAGACACTTTACACATTTCAGAAAAATGATACCACTGCTGTGGCCAAGTCCATGATAAAGACTTGATTCCAAACTAACGCCTGATGTTGCATTATTAACTGGTGTGCAGCCTGAATACGAGCTTGGTGGAAAAGCAAGCATGACTCGTGTATGACGGAACTACTGCTGATGACCTTAACGGCTTCCCCTACGCGTCCACCCATCCAGACTGCGCATGATGGCCTCTGTATTAACTGGAGAGTGGAATCGCAAATGGTCGCAAAGCTTTGGCACAGATGTCCTCTTTCGCTTGTTACCACACCACTATTTTTGGTCTCGATGAATAGCTAACGTGTGTGACTTTACCTAAATCAGGAGACTAGAGTGAAAACGAGAATAAAAATCTATGACAATCACTAATTGGATCATATTCCTCAGAATGGAAAAAGTAAGATACATACGGCCCTATCTGACTCACACGCTTAAAAATCATAGAGACAGCGCACTCGAGAGAGGAGATGCCAGTTTGGCTGTTGGTATGGAATAACAAATGGACACATAGCCATACAGCTTGAAAAATTGATAGAATGAGAAAACTGAAGGGCCTGTAACTTGGAGCTGACATGACTCACAAAACGAAGAAATTAAGGTCCTAGCAAGGGCAGGCATAGTCGCAGGTACCAGCGTAACACGTACACCTGGTAACAGGCCTCAGGAGTATGGAGAAGGACCAGCATGGATTGGCAAAGCCCTAGAGCTTGTCTACCCTGAGAAGGGAGGCGGCATATAAGGATAAGCTGTCTTAATCACCATATCATCATCATCATCCTAATATCTCATCATCATCATCCAGTAGTCCTATGCTTCCACTTTTGACACAAGTCGACAATTATTCAAGGCTAAGATTCACTATGATTCCGCAGAAAAGCCCTTGGCAGTGCAGGGACCCGTGATGGACCATATCTCTTTGAAGGTGACGGCATCACTCACAAAGCCCTCTGGCAGTTGCAGGATGACCCATGATGGGCCCTGGAGGTCTCCAGGGGGGTGGCCAGTACACTACACAAGCCCTCTGCAAGTGCAGTTAACCCTGACGGTCCGTGTCTCCATGGTTGTGACCACGCCCAAAGCCCTCTGCGTGAGTGACCCATGACGGCCAGAGTCTCTTTGAAGTACCCGCACCACAAAGCCCTCTGCGAGTGCAGTTGACCACGTGAACGGCACAGTATCTCTTTGAAGTGACCATCACACAAAGCCCTCAGTCAGTGCAGTGCGCCTTGGACGCGCAGTCTCTTTGAGTGAACCGGTCACCACAAAACCCTCTGCATGCAGTGACCCGGTCGACGGCCAGTGTCTCGCATGGATGCACCATGCACCACAAAACCCTCTGCAGGCTTGACCTTTGATGCCATTTGTCTCTTTGAAGGTGCCAGCACCACAAAGCCCTCTGCAGTGGCAGTGACCGTGGGATGGACGCAAGTGTCTCCAGTTTAGAACAGTGGACCATCACCACAAATGCCCTCTGGGCAGATGCGCGTGACCGTGCGACGGCCAGAAGTGTCTCTTTGAAGTGACCATCAACCACAAAAGACCTGTGCAGATGCAGTGGACCCAGTAGCAAGACAGGGCAAGTGTCTCCAAGGGGTGACCCTAGCCACGAAAACCCCTACTGCAAGGTGCAGTGGAACTGTGATGAGCCAGAGGAATGTCTCGTATTGAGAAAAGATGACACCGAATGGCACACACAAAAAAAAACCAGTACTGCAGACGCGAGTGCCATGTGGATGGCCAGGTGTCATCTTTGAGAAGTGACCAGTCCACCACAAAAGAGCATCTCGACAGTGCAGATGGAGCCCGTGATAGGCCAAGGAAGTGTCTCTTTGAGAGTGAGATCAAACAACAAACCCCTCTGCAGGATGCAGGAACTGTGAATGGCCCAGTGTGATACTCCTCTTTGCCAGAGAGGACACCTCCCACGAAAAAGAGCACTTGCAGTGCAGACCCATGCTGGCCAGTGTCTCGTTGAAGGTGCCAATCACGCACAAAAGAACCATCTGCTAGTGACAGTGACCTTGTGATGGCCAGTGTGCTGATTTGAAGGGACCATCACCACCAAAGGACCTCTGTAGTGCAGGATGAGCGCGTGACGCCCAGTGTTCGACAGTGGGATGACCATTACCAGCAAAAACCATCGCAGTGCAGTGGAGCCCGTGATGGCCAGGCTCCATGGGAGGAGGTAGGGAGACCAGCACCAACCAAAGCCCTACAGCAGTTGCAAGTGACCAGGTGACGGCGAGAGGAAGTCTGCTGTGGAGAGGACGTGTGTGTGACCATCACCACAAAGCCGATCGCGAGCAGATGCAGAGTGACCCATGCTGGCACCAGTGACTGAATGGAGTGGCATCGTCTACTTTCACAGTGCAACCAGAGAATCAGCATACTCCTCCTGTGTTTCGCCGGCCATTCGATTTCTTTCATTGTTGGAGGAGAACTCAGAAGGAAGGAGCACAATGGGGGCAAAAAGTGGAGAGAGATTGAAACAAGGTCGTTCAAGAAGAACAGAACCTCCAGTGAATCAAAGTGAAGGGTATACAACATGCTACACGAACAAGATTCGACTTTTATTGTTGAACTCCGAGTAGTTCCGTTGTATCCCCACTCGCCCCCCCCCTGTTCTCCCCTTCTCGTTCTTCCTTTTTACTGTTTAGATCGAATGGTACCGAAACTTATGCTATACGCGAGAAAAAACGTAGCTTGCAGGCACATGCTTTCTTTCGTATTGGCTATGTTCCGTGGTAGCACAACCGATGCGACTGAAAAGACGTACGCCGTCTCCAGAAGTTTAGTCGAACAGCAGTACAACAATCAATGAGCTATGTCTTGGAAGGTACTCGGATAGAGGGAGCAAGACGCACAACCGCTGCAACACAAGGAACTGACCCACAGGAATGGAGCGCGGGGGACGAGGGCCGACGAAGACGAGGAAGGAGACAAGGCGGTAGAGGGCTGCGGATGAAGGCAAAGAAGAAAGAGAAAGGGAGCCATCCAAGCCGAAGAAAGAGGAATGGAGGGCGATGAAAGACAAAGGTGTGCGAGCTAATGTGATTGAGGCGCGCGCCGTCATACCACAGAATTAACACAATGTTCATCTAACGGGCGGCTGGTACGTGGACTGTGTAAGGACAAGCGCGAAAGGGAAGGGGGAGGAGGAAGACAGACCGCAAAGAGGAAGGTAGAGGACAGTTGGTAGGGGAAGGGGGAGAGGGCGGGACGAGCTGGGGCGGAGTTGACCGGATTCACACGGAGCGTCATAACACGCAGTCTCATCAGAACATGGGGCGCTGCTGGTAGATGGAAAAGGGAGAAATAGGACCGAGCAGAGACAGAGACAGACAGGACAGAACAGACGAGGAAGACGAAAAACAAGAAGAAAGAGAGTACAGGCAAAGAGAAAGACAGAGAGAAAGACCAGAGAGGAGAGCGGGAGAACAGACGAGGAGACCAGACAGACATAAAGATATATAGGTAGACAGGAGAGAGACAGACATTACAGAAAGAAGAGAGGGACATTATGACTGATACCTTCACTGAAGAGGATGTGGCAGGGAGATTTCGACTTGGCCCAGGCTGGCCCAAGAGGGAAAGAGAATGAGCGGCACTAGTGATACTGGGATAAGAAAACATCCTGCGAGAAGTCTCTTTATGAAAAAAAACAGTGACGGCATGGTCAGTACCACTGATGGCCGGGGGATAGTGGGAAAAACAAAGATCATGTGTGTGTGACTGGACCGCAGGAGGGGACTTGGGCTGGTTGGGTGGAGGAGTTGGTTGGTTGGTGGTGAGAGCGGTAACAGGGACAAAGAATAACGCAGCTGGACAAAATGCAACGGACAAAGAGATGAAGACATCAGGGGAGACGAGAAAGCAAGATGTTGAAAGAAGAAAGAAGCGATGAACAGAGCGGGTAACTAACAGCAAGTACTAGCTGCTCACAGCATTTTTGGTGCTGGCACGGGGACCCAAATCGTGGACAGATGGGAAGTAACTTCGTATGATAGACAACGGCATAAGAGGTCGCACATGAACGTCCGGGCTAAATACTACCGAAATCCACAGGGAATGAGGAACCTGAGTAGTCCCTTGCGGCCCAGACCACACCCAGACCAATTTCGCCCGCCCGCTGCCCCCTCATCACCCACCTCTCTGGCAGGTCAGCGAAGACGCCGGAGCGAAAGTGCAGCCGGGGAGTCAGTCAATGCCCAGGATCCATCAAATTTCGCATTGCAACGATGGAAAAGGATGCTGGGAACTCTTCTTCTGCCTCTTCATTCCTATTCGTGCCTTCTTCGTCGTTATTATTCTTTTCATAGGTTAATAAATCAAGGGGCGAGACACGACCGGGAACCGTTACCAGGTTCCTCCCACTTGGCAGTTGTAGCCTAGGCTGGGTCTCTGCAAATGGGATCCTGTATATCGAGTAATGTAATCGACTAACACCGTTTCTTTTGTTTTGTTTTATTTTTAAAAATTTCTGTGCTGATGCAGTCGCTCGTCTCTCCTGCTACGCTTCAGCAGGCAGCGGAGGAGAGGGAAGAACGAGACAGTCTTAATGCCATCACGATGTTGTTACTGGGCGAGGTCATAACCGCCCTTATTTTTTTTGACTGCTATACATCAGTAGATGCAGTCAAGGGTCCGATGGATGGTGACTTGAGATTGAACTTTGGTCCATGATGACGTGAGTCCCAGTTCGATATGAAGCTCCGGTCGTGATGATGATTAGACAGTCTATGCAGAGGACCAGAAGGAAGAGGTGGAAGGAACGCCATTGTTCCCATTTGCCTCTGGTAGACCTCACTCCCATGGCTGGTGAATTTGCCGCATCCAGATCGGCAGCTATAGCGGATGAGGAAAAGTCGAATGAGTTCATTTGTGACAAGTGAAGAGAAGGAAGTACAAGCAAGAGACGCATGCGATGATTGTTGTCTCCGGAGGATGTGCTTGTTCGTAAAAATGAAAGAATGCTTTGTAGATCCTGCAGCTGTTATTGTTCTTCCATTGAAGAAAGCCTGATTTGAACCAGTCATGCGAGGATGTGTATTGGTATATTAGCATTGAGAAGATTAGGGGGTCTGGAGCGCAGCCGGATAGTAGAGATCTCGCTGGTAGATGCAAGAAGGATTTCTGGTGCGATCCCGTACCCGCTATGTGGGAAATAGATTCACCAATATAGAGGGGGAAAAACCTGTGCGTAGAGTTGGACCCCGGGACATGAGTTTTGAGGTATTGGTGTGTAGGGCCTCAGCATAGTATTGTCGGCGCTGATCGCAAGGAATGCCATTCATGCATACCGAAGTGATTTCAAAAGGCTGTGGGTTCTTGTGCAACCAACATGCACGGGCCTGTCGGAGAGGTACTACTAGCAAGAAGTTTAAGGCTGTACAGGGATGAGTACGATCCCAGCCAAAATGCTGAATTGGAGATTGAGCATATGTCAAGGTAGAATCAGAGACTCACGACAAAATTACCAGAGAGGTAATATTGAGAAAAGAGTGTGAGGCGATGAGATAGGACGGACAGCAAAAACAGGAGACCTGGAATTGGAAACGTAAACCTCGACAGGGATCAGAAAACGCATCTAAAATCAGAGTCGATGCCGAAGATGGAAGCGCAGCACTGGGAGATCGCCTATGAAAGAGAGGAAGAGACTCGACGAAACCCTTTTATCCAAACGGATTGAAGTTTTGCTCAGTGGGGGGCCACCGGGGTCGCTGAATAAACGTTGAATAGCGAACGCTTCCTGAAGTCTGAGAGTGGTATAATTTCCTCTTGCCTGGAGGGAAGCTTATTCAAACACGAAAACTGAGACCGTTCATTCTGCTTTGCAGAAACGCCTGAGTGATCTTCAGCGAATAACGCTATGTTTTGGACACGTTGCAACACCATTCAGAGAAGAACTTTGAACCAGCACTCTGCTTGCCATGTCCTGTGAAACAGAATGAAGGATGTGAAAAAATCGAGGCCAAGGGGTAATCGGGGGGTTCGTTTACTTGGGAAGAGGGGTGCCAATAAGAGATCGAAGGGTCAGGAGATGAGGGGACACGCCAGTGTGTCAGATTTTTGCCGCAGACAGCAGTTAGGAAGATCGAAGCAGAATCTACAGCACAGAGTCAACGAGTTCGAACAGGATGGTGTGATGCCTGCAGTCTTCATAACTTCAGCGATCACTGGCTGCTGCAATTCTTCACAACTATTGGGAAAATCATCTCATTTGATGAATAATGTACTGCTGCACTCTTGGTCGCCTTCACTTTGTCCGGTATCAGAGTCAAATATGACGTCCAAGCTTTTAAGTGTGTCTTGACTCCGGAAGGAGACAGACCGGTCGTGTCTGAACGCGCTGAAGCGTGTTACTATTTGAACTTTTATGCTGGACTAGTTTTCTACAGCTACCCACTGCACATTCAAAGC
>JADBJO010017643.1:26604-29104 GCA_016801955.1 Conus betulinus | reverse complement strand
AGCGTGATAATTTCCAAGTGGTCTTCAATAGTTTTGAGCAGTATTCCAAGTGGTCTTTCAATAGTTTTGAGCAGTATATTGTAGGAACGGGCGTAAAGAAAAACAGTTTCATGCCATTTGAAAAGTCGTTAAGAGATGAAACCCTTGGTGTAATCTTTCAATTTTTTATACGGATCAACGACTTTCCTCAGAAAATAAAAAATAACACACGAATGGTGTGTTTGTTAACAGATGCATTTAAAGAATTGTGTGATTGCGATTTCTGTGTATGTATATATGTTGATTACAAGGCATTGAATGCCTTGATATGGCCCCTTTGGTGGTCAGTTTGGAGTATACAAAATCTTTATTTTACAACCCAAAACACTATTACGTCGATCATGAAATGTTAAACAACATTTACATACTATTTTTCGTTCATACATAATTCTGTTGGTAGTTTATTAGTTGGTGTTATATAAGATTTTCACGTTTTATATTCATTGGAGCATGAACAGCTCCAACCAAAAATTGGCAGGTTAGACTCCTTGGTGAGACATGCTAATACTTCGAAACGTTACGATATGTAGAGATATAAATAAAACCGCCTGAGAAAGTGATCGAAGGAATATGTGAAATAATTAAAAGAAAATACACCGACAGATAAATTATCGCATTCTAAACCAATAGACACCTAAGACATTATTCTGACAACATTCTCTGGAAGCAAATAACTGTCCAGGAGAGGCAGGAAGGGCAAGAAAGAAAATCTAAGAAACAATGGCAAAATTAACCATGTCCAGTAACTCATTTCTCGAAAAAGGTATTTCTACGTGCGTGCCACGACAAACCAAAACACGTTATACATTTTTTTCCCCTCCATGTTACAGATATGTCAGCAGAAATTCGAGAAGCATAATAGACCATCTCGATCGATTGAGCGCTTGCAAGCTCTGATTCGCAAGCACAGTAAGAGAATGTTAGAATAGAAGGTTAACAATGCGATCCAGCTGTTACTGACTGGCAGGTTATGCTCCTCCATTCTTAATAACCACCTCGGCGTCTTTGTTGATGGGTCTGTCTAAAGACCTCTCTGTCCTGTGTATTCCTTGATTTCTTTGTCTCTGAATTTGTGTCTCTATCAACTTTTTTCCATTCCAATTTTTGTTTGTGGTGTTCATACATACACTGTGCTTATAGACGTTTAAACCACTCAAAAACGTTTTTTCGTTTGTTTAGATAAACAGAGTTCATATGTCTTAACTCTAGCTAATGCACAGCTTTCAGTCAGCCCTGAAAAAGGCATCTTACAGTGTTGAAGGTCTTGGTGTAGAAACGAGGGATTTGGGGGGGGATGAATACTCAATCACTTGCGTGAGGAAAAACACTAGGGGTGTGAATGGCAAAGCGAGGAGAGATGTCATCCTGTCAGAAGACAAGATAGATCATTCAATGTTGATCTGGGATATCGGATAATAAGTCAAATTGCTGTACAATACCCCTAACCCCCCCCCCCCCCCCCCCCCCCCCCCCCCCCCCCCTTCTGATCCTGCTTGACCTTCCCTCTGCTCTGCCTTACCCCTGCAACATACTCCCCATGCTGTCTACTGTCCCTGCGTCCATGACGGAAAGAGGCTGTCGTTCTGGGGCTGTGGGTAACCAAAGGAAATCTTTGCATACCACAGTTAACGGAAACGTGCGTGCGGATGCTCGCGTGCTCGTGCTCACACACACACACACACACACACACACACACACACACACACACACACACACACACACACACATACCATACGCGTACGCGCGTCATCGGCAGACGGGTAGAGTATCGAGCTACATGAGTCATGTACAAGGTAGATATGGAGCAGGGGGAGCACTGAGATGGGGATCTCTTAATACGGGGAGTATTGGGCTGACTCCGCAACCACGTGCTTTAAGGAAGGTTATCTCCCCTGTTCTGAGCCACCATGAAGGACAGTTGTCAGTTTCTCTGACGCCCAGCTGACCACACAGAGCTAACTGAAAGCCACACATTGATTTAGATTGAACCCACGCAATTAGAACATATTAACTCCCTTGGTAGGCATTCAAACACTGTGGATAGTTTAAACGGCCACAAACACAGTGTATCTGTCGACACCCTAGGCCAATACATTACAACACACACACACACACACACACACACACACACACACACACACACACACACACACACACACACACGTATATTCTGACAGAGAGACAGACTGCTATCTTCTCAGATGAAAAATAGGGTTTCACCGATATTTGCTCCCGTTACAATTAGATTAGAATGAATACTTACATAGCGCCTATTGTTGGCGAGAGGCCAAGCTCTAAGCGCTTTACAATCTACACTCGTTTACACAACGGGTTGCCTGCCTGGGTAGTGCTGACTGAAGAGCTGCCAGCTGGCGCTTCATTCAGTCGTTTCTCGTGTCATCTAGTCCTTATCATTCACTATTGTTCACTTGATTTTCTTACTTCCTTCATTTTGTCCATT
>JADBJO010017643.1:2500-18754 GCA_016801955.1 Conus betulinus | reverse complement strand
AATCCCGATTGCTTTTTTCTCCCCTCCGTTTTCTCGCACTGCCAGAGTTGAGCAATGAGGAAACTTAACGTCTCCGGTGAAATTTTGTCTTGTCTGTTTGGAACATCCCTAAACTGTGTGTGTTTGTGTGGGTTGTGTTGTGTGTGTTGGTGTGTTTCTTTTTTCGCTCCTCGCTCGTCGCTCTCGCGCTCGCTCACCTCGCTCTCTCTCTCTCTCTAGCGCGCTTTGTTCCCCTTCTCTTCCCATCTGTTCCTTTGTGCTTTTGCGATTCCGCCCTTTTCAAGCGCTTAATCGATCGAGATTATCTATTATGCTTCTCGACTTCCCGCTGACCATTTTGTAACATGGATGGGTTAAAATTTCTCTACCGTCTTTTGGGTTGTCGTGGCACGCCCGTAGATACCTTTTTCCGGTGTGTTTTCTTTTTAATTATATCATATATTCCTTCGATCCTTTTCTGGGGCAATTTTATTTCTATCTCTATATCATTTTCACGTTTTGAAGCATCGCCTGTTACACATTATACTGTCTATGGTTATTGCTTGAATTTATCCAGTGGAGCTAATCAGCTCCAAAGAATAAATAAAAAAATGAAATTATTACTTATAATTCTATGTTGTTTGATAGAGATTAAGTATTATGATAGAAATGGTATGGTGCATGTTAAACAGAATGTAACATTGTAACGTCTATGTTGTGCAGTAGAGAGAGATGTTAATTATATCAAAGGGGACTGCAAAAGACCACATTAAGACTGTCAATGTGTTAAAAAAACAAACAAAAAAAATTAACACTTACCTTTTACATCATCGTAAATTTCATCACTGATCTTCCTTCCATAAAGTGAATTTTTCAAAATGTGATCCGTGTTCAAAGATCTCATCAGATGGGACAAGTATACTGACGTCTCACATTGTGCAAGTCCCGTCACTTTATAACAGCATTGTACACTGTTAGTGGTAGGTAACATAAAATGCACCAGTGACCTTCTTCACCCCTTTTTAGAAGTTAAGAACACGTGTAAAAGGAGCGGCCAGTGCCCAAGACTGGTTATGTTTATGGCTGTCCTTGGAATACGGTAAAACCCCTTTCAGATTTGGACGGATCTGGAAGAGCTTGTTGTTATGAGTGGGCAATTTCCATTCCTCTTGTCAGAGAGGTCTTCGGCCGAAGTCAGGGCTTTTGGGTTTGAGGGATAGACAACAGGTTGCTCAACTCTTTCTTTGTGGGTATTCTTGGCAAGTTGATCAAATCAACTTGTTCCCTCGAATGTCCACATATTTTTAGTTGTGTAAAAATAATGTGTTTAACTCGGAAGGACAAAAATAAGCATGTGTTGACGTCAAATTTTAATGAGAGCGTTCTTCTGTGGCCAAACAGAATCAAAGTGACTGAATGGGGAGAGCAAAAGCTTCAATGTCGCTAACAATACTCGTCTTCATGTTGGTCATTTGCAATCGGTTCCAGGGCTGTTACACCAGGACAGGGAAATGGGCAATAAACTTGCACCGGTCATGAAATGCGCCAAAGACGTGAGTCTACTACGATCTCAAACAGCCGAGTCCTGGCCTCCTGACAAGAGAAGGGACGAAGATGAATCACTGGCATCTTAAAACCAGCTGCTTTGGGCAGATTGAGCTTGTCAGTTTGGGATAAGAATTCATACAGGTGAAGGAAAACACCGACTGCAACCCTCCGCTGCCTTGTGGCTATTACCTCTTGTGGGAAAGGCTTCAGGAGGAAGAAGCCGGAGCCCTTAAGGCAGTCTGGTGATGAACTCCATCCTCTTACCTGCAGCCATGGAGACCGACAGTTGTGACGTTTTATTACAGCACTGCCAAGCAATCTTCTTGGCCGAGAGAGTAGGGACTGTCCCCCGTGCAATGGGTTAGCCACTATAAAAACATGCACGCACAGGCTCTTCACAGCATTTATCCTACTACAGTCCTGTGACGTTGGACAAGTGATTAGAGGGACAGGTGAAGATGATCACTGTGCAGTTCTAGTCATAAATCTGCACATAGGTGACCTCCAGGTGAGTGGTCGGTGGGCTTTGACCAGGGGAAGGAGGACATTGGACATCAGCCAGGGCGACTGGGCAGCCCATATTGAGAAACGTTGGTGACCTCAAACTAAAGATTGCCTGACTTTCTTCAATCCTGAAATTACTTTGATATTTAAAGTTTTTGTGCTCCTCCTAAGATCCATGGTTGATCCTTAAACAATGGCGTTCTGAATGAAAATCTGAAATTGCTGTCAAAATGAGCTTGCCTCCTGCTTATCATCCCCACAAAGTACCGTGCACATAAACACACACACACACACACACACACACACACACACACACACACACACACACACACACACACACATATCTGTATATACACACACATGCATGCGTGCACATACGCTCACGCTCCCACATTTTTTTTTTTTTGTGTGTGTGTGTGTGTGTGTGTGTGTGTGTGTGTGTGTGTGTGTGTGTAAACAGGGAGAGAGAGAGAGAGAGAGAGAGAGAGAGAGAGAGAGAGAGAGAGAGAGAGAGAGAGAGAGAGAGAGAGAAGAGAGATAAGAGAAGAAGAAGAAGAAGAAGAGGAGAAGAAGAAGAGGAAGGAAAAAAAATCAAGCGTTGTTTCATCCTCCTTCAACATTTCCACCAGGTCTGGTCTTCCACAGGTGACTTAACTAAAAACAAGTTTCAGCCACGTTAGCTCTCGGACATGACTAGTCCGGGACAAAGTTCACAACTGCCCAGCTCTTCCCTCATCCCCCCCCTCCCCTCCCCCCTTCCCCCCTTTTTGCTGTCCCACCTCTGCGCCACATCAGAGGCAGTGCACCCACGCCGCTCATTCCGACACCCGTCCACAGCCACAGCCCAGTCGGCCCCGCCGCAGCCCCGGCACCGGCAATCCACAGGGAGCAGTCAATGTCAAGTCGTCAAGAAGCAACCCACCAGAGGAGGCACTGCACTGCTGCTGAGTCACTTCGGTGGTGTTCAGTGGCGCCTGTTCTGATCTAACATACGCAGGACACACCACCTACTAAGCCCCCTACGACAATAATTGCTTACGCGGACAATGATGAGCTCCCTCCGGAGGGCGCACCACGTCCGTCCACGACAGCCCCATGGACCCGCCGATACCGGTGACCCCGACGGAACCAAACCAAGGCCACAGACGTGGAGAGGACATCGAAACTGAGGTCACCATGAGAGCAGGGCATGAAGGGCCACAGAATTTGAGACAATTTTCTTTATGCTGATCGATGAGAATGAGGATGATTAAGATGATGCTACGGATTTCCATTTCGGTCTGAGACTACATGACAGGGCTGTACTCTACGCTTCCTTTCATAATATATCCCCGCGCGTCAACCAGGCCCGAGAGATACAGGCACCTGCAGTGTTGGTCAGGAAATTTGAGCAACACTCTCAGATGGATGAAACTCGACTGTGTGGTCCCAGTCTTCCCAACTGAGTCCGCAGCAAACTCAACTCTGGGTAGGAGCCAGTCGGGGCAGAAAAAAAACGCACATGACTCTGATGGGATATGAACCCCACGACCTCCCAAGCCGAGAGTCCGCGACGCTAACCACTTCGCCACGGCGGCTGGTTGTTCAGTTTTTATTAAAAGCGAAAAATAACTACTTTAGCTGTAAACAATAATCAGCTGATTAGAATGCCTTAGATGCTAAGAAACAATGATGAAAGAAAATGACAATTTTAACATACAAATTAATAATGTCTTGTTACTGAAGTATTTCTTATCAGATTTTAAGCGTACTGTCAGACTGGTTATTCCCCTTTGCTCTTTTCAACATAGAGATGGTTTATTGCATTCAAAGCATTGAAACTGAACGAAACAGGTAACGGCCTACAGAAGTATTGTTGAAACAGTATTTTACCACGTTAAGATGGTTAATTCCTATATATGAGATGCAAAGCAGTTAGTGGTTTGCTTTCTGAAAGTAGCTTATCAGTATCTTTTCTTAATTATTTATTGTGCTGTTGGTCATCATCATCATCATCATCATCATCATCATCATCATTTTCACCAAAATCAGGATAATCACCACGATCATTCCATCCTCATCTCATCAGATGAGATCAAATGGACAGAATGAAGGAAGTAAGAAAATCGAGTGAACAATAGTGAATGATATGGACTAGATGACACGAGAAACGACTGAATGAAGCGCCAGCTGGCAACTCTACAGTCAGCACTACCCAGGTAGGCAGCCCGTTGTGTAAACGAGTGTGGATTGTAAAGCGCTTAGAGCTTGGTCTCTCGCCAACAATAGGCGCTATGTAAGTATTCATTCTAATCTAATTGTAATGGGGAGCAAAATATCGGTCAAACCTATTTTTCATCTGAGAAGATAGCAGTCTGTCCCTCTGTCAGAAGATACGCGCGTGTGTGTGTGTGTGTGTGTGTGTGTGTGTGTGTGTGTGTGTGTGTTGTAATGTATTGGCCTAGGGGTGTCGACAGATACACTGTGTTTGTGGCCGTTTAAACTATCCACAGTGTTTGAATGCCTACCAGGGAGTTAATATGTTCTAATTGCGTGGGTTCAATCTAAATCAATGTGTGGCTTTCAGTTAGCTCTGTGTGGTCGGCTGGGCGTCAGAGAAACTGACACTGTCCTTCATGGTGGCTCAGAACAGGGGAGATAACCTTCCTAAAGCACGTGGTTGCGGAGTCAGCCCAATACTCCCCGTATTAAGAGATCCCCATCTCAGTGCTCTCCCCTGCTCCATATCTACCTTGTACATGACTCCTGTAGCTCGATACTCTACCCGTCTGCCGATGACGCGCGTACGCGTATGTATGTATGTGTGTGTGTGTGTGTGTGTGTGTGTGTGTGTGTGTGTGTGTGTGTGTGTGTGAGCGCGAGAGTCCGCACGCGCGTTTCCGTTAACTGTGGTATGCAAAGATTTCCTTTGGTTACCCACAGCCCCAGAACGACAGCCTCTTTCCGTCATGGACACAGGGGCAGTAGACAGCATGGGGACTATTAAGCAGGGGTAAGGCAGAGCAGAGGGAAGATCAAGCAGGATCAGAAGGGGGTGGGGGGGTGGGGGGGTGGGGTTAGGGGTATTGTACAGCAATTTGACTTATTATCCGATATCCCAGATCAACATTGAATGATCTATCTTGTCTTCTGACAGGATGACATCTCTCCTCGCTTTGCCATTCACACCCCTAGTGTTTTCCTCACGCAAGTGATTGAGTATTCATCCCCCCCCCCCCCCCCCCCAAATCCCTCGTTTCTACACCAAGACCTTCAGCACTGTAAGATGCCTTTTTCAGGGCTACTGAAAGCTGTGAATTAGCTACAATTATTATTATTTTTTTATTAAGAGTTAAGACATATGAACTCTGTTTATCTAAAAACAAACGAAAAAAAAACGTTTTTGAGTGGTTTAAAACGTCTATAAGCACGGTGTATGTATGAACACCACAAACAAAAATTGGAATGGAAAAAAAAGGTTGATAGAGACACACATTCAGAGACAAAGAAATCAAGGAATAACAGGACAGAGAGGTCTTTAGACAGACCCATCAACAAAGACCCGTGGTGGTTATCAAGAATGGAGGAGCATAACTTGCCAGTCAGTAACAGTTGGATCGCATTGTTAACTTTCTATTCTAACATTCTCTTACTGTGCTTGCGAATCAGAGCTTGCAAGCGCTCAATCGATCGAGATGGTCTATTATGCTTCTCGAATTCTGCTGACATATCTGTAACATGGAGGGAAAATATGTATAACGTGTTTTGGTTGTCATGGCACGCACGTAGAAATAACTTTTAAGAGAAATGAGTTACTGGACATGGTTAATTTTGCCATTGTTTCTTAGATTTTCTTTCTTGCCCTTCCTGCCTTTCCTGGACAGTTATTTGCTTCCAGAGAATGTTGTCAGAATAATGTCTTTGGTGTCTATTGGTTTAGAATGCGATAATTTATCTGTCGGTGTATTTTCTTTCCATTATTTCACATATTCCTTCGATCACTTTCTCAGGCGGTTTTATTTTTATATCTCTACATATTGTAACGTTTCGAAGTATTAGCACGTCTCAACAAAACCTCTGACTTACCATTATCCAATTTTTGGTTGGAGTTGTTTTAGGCTCCAATGAATAGAAAACGTGAAAATTTTATGTAACACAAACTAATAAACTATTGACAGAATTATGTTTGAACAAAAAATGGTATGTAAATGTTGTTTTTTACCTTTCATGATCGACGTAATAGTACTTTGGATGTAAGATAAAGATTTTATATACTCCAACTTAGCACCAAAGGGGCTGTATCAAGGCTTTCAATGCATTGTAATCAACATACATACACAGTAATCGCGCGATTCTTTAAATGCTTCTGTTAACAAATACACCATGCGTGTCCTGTTTTTTTTTATTTATTGTTTGAGGAAAGACGTTGATCCGTATCAAAAATTGAAAGATTAACGACTTTTCAAACGCATAAAACTGGTTCTTCTATACGGCCGTTCCTAGAATATACTGCACAAAACAATTGAAAGGCCACTTGGAAATTCTCCCGCTATTTCGCAACAGAACGGAAACAACCCAAAGCAATGTTTTCGAACTTCACTTCAGCCATTAATCAAAACATCAATGACACACACTAATGACAAAATCGATTTGAACAGCATGTTTTGTCACTTTGAAGTCTACCACCCATCTTTTCAAAAGTCAGAACGCCAGAGATACACTAAAACACAGTCAGAAACGCGTGTGTCCGCCATTTGCGTGGATGCACGCGATGCACCTTTGTCTCATGGATTGAGTCGGAGTCATCTGGGGGTATTTGCCTGCCACTCGTGCTCAAGGAACAGCTGGCTGAGGTCAGCTGGTGGGGGATGAGTGCTTCGAAGTCGCCGGCCCAGCACGTCCCATAGGTGCTCGAGTGGGTTTAAGGTCCGGTGAGCAGGCTGGCCAGTCCGTGTAGATCACGAGTTGCTGCTGAAGAAAGTTGTCGACGACTCGAGCCCTGTGAGGTCTGGCGTTGTCGTCTTGAAGTACCGCGCCTGGTCCAATAGCTTGCAGCGCTGGCAGCACAAGGGGCTGCAGGATGCCATCCCTGTAGCCCACACCGTTGAGGTTGCCTTGCACCGTGTGCAGGGGGGTTCTGTAGTTCCGTGCCATCCCTCCCCACACCATTATGGATCCACAACCATAGCGATCACGCTCGCTCACGAGACCATCGTGATAGCGTTCTCCTTGCCGCCGCCAGGCACGGTTCCTGCCGTCATGAAATGATAAGGCAAAGCAGGACTCGTCAGTAAACGATACTCTTGCCCACTGATCTCTGGTCCATGCTAAGTGACGCTGCGCCCAAGCCAAACGAGCAGCACGATGAGCTGGTGTCAGGACAGGACGGACGGGTGGTGGTCGTCTTGAGCGCAGGTGTGCCTCTCTCAACCGGTTCCGAATGGTCTGGTCACTGACGGTGACATTGCAGGCTGCTTGCAGCTGTCCCCTGAGTGTGTCGGAAGTGGCCGTTCTCTGCCTCAGAGCCGACAGGACAACAAACCTGTCCTGCTGCCTGGAGGTGGACCTTGAGCTTCTTGGACGTCTTCGCTCAGCAACACTTCCTATCTGGTTGAAGCAGTCTCTCAAAGTCTGAATGGGCGACTGACAGTCGACGACCAACCTCTCGCACCCCCCCACGCCCTCCTGAACCCACGCAATTGCCCGCCCTTGGTCATCTTGACTCAGTCGTTGTCTCTGGGGCATGGTTGCAAAAGTGCCGTGAACACAGGCATAAATGCCCACCAGTCAAAACTGGCTGACCTGTGTTCAGATAAGACATGGGTTGCACGTGCATTGCAGTATTCCTGCAGTTCAGATGTGCTCTGTTGCACAGGCATGTTTGATTTGCACCCTTTTTTTGTGCAGTATGTGCACATTTCAGTTCACCGCTGTGATGTGCATGACACAGACTGAGTTGATTTCTGATCAAATTCAAGTTGACTGATCAGGCATGCAACCAAATTCAGTAAGTGTGGGTGGGTGCAGTGCCCTGTTATTGAAAAAATAGTCAAACAAGGTACCCTAAAAAGTGGTAGTGGCCTTTCAATTGTTTTGAGCAGTATATAATAGTAAAACCTCTTTCAGATTTTGACGGATCTGGAAGAGCTTGTTTGTTAAACAACATCTGCGAGTTACATTTCTCTAGCCAGAGGTCTTTTACACAAGCCTGAGCTTTGGCTTTGGGATCTGTGCGAGGGGGACAGAGAAACCTGTTCAACTCTTTCTTTGAGGAACTTGGGCAATTTGATCAAATCAAGTTGTTGCCTCGAATGTCCACATATTTGGTTGTGTGAAATTAATGTGTTAGCTCCGAAGGAAAAAATAGGGCAAGTTCCTAGACGTCAGATTTTTAATGACTCCGTTCTGTGACCAAACAGAATCAAAGTGATTGAATGGGGAGAGCAAAAGCTTAAATGTGGCTAAAAATACTCACCTTCATGTTGGTCATTTGCAATTGGTTCCAAGGCTGTTATACCAGGACTGGGCAGTGGGCAATAAACTGGCACTGGTCATGAAATGCGCCAAAGACGTGAGTCTACTACGATCTCAAACAGCCAAGTCCTGGACTCCTGACAAGAGAAGGGACGAAGATGAATCACTGACGCCTTAAAACCAGCTGCGTTGGGCAGACTGGGCTCTTCAGTTTTGGATAGAATTCATACAGGTGAAGGAAAAACACCGAATCCAAACCTCCGCTGCCTTGTGGCTATTACCTCTTGTGGGAAAGGTTTCAGGAGGAAGAAGCCGGAGCCCTTAAGGCAGTCTGGTGATGAACTCCGTCGTCTTACCTGCAGCCATGGAGGCCGACAGTTGTGACGTTTTATTACAGCACTGCCAAGCAATCTTCTTGGCCGAGAGAGTAGGGACTGTCCCCGTGCAATATGTTTGCAACAATAAAAACATGCACTCACAGGTTCTTCTGCACAGCATTTATCCTACTACAGTCCTGTGACGTTGGGCAAGTGACTGGAGGGACAGGTGAAGATGATCACTGTGCAGTTCTGGTCATAAATCTGCGCATAGGTGACCTCCAGGCGAGTGGTCGGTGGGCTTTGACCAGGGGAAGGAAGACGTTGGACAGCAGCCAGGGCGACTGGGCAGCCCATATTGAGAAACGTTGGTGACCTCAAACTAAAAATTGCCTGACTTTCTTCAATCCTGAAATTACTTTGATATTTAAAGTTTTTGTGCTCCTCCTAAGATCCATGGTTGATCCTTAAACAATGGCGTTCTGACTGAAAATCTGAAATTGCTGTCAAAATGAGCTTGCCTCCTGTTTATCACCCTCCACAAAGTACCGTGCGCGCGCGCGCACACACACACACACACACACACACACACACACACACACACACACACACACACACACACACATCTGTATATACACACACATGCATGCGCGCACATACGCACACGCTCCCACACATTTTTTTTTGCGTGTGTGTGTGTGTATGTGTGTGTGTGTGTGTATAAACAGAGAGAGAGAAAGAGAGAGAGAGAGAGAGAGAGAAGAAGAAGAAGAAGAGGAAGGGAAACAAAAAATAAAGCGTTGTTTCATCCTCCTTCAACATTTCCACCAGGTCTGGTCTTCCTCAGGTGACTTAATTAAAAACAAAGTTTCAGCCACGTTAGCTCTCGGACATGACTAGTCAGGGACAAAGTTCACAACATTTCTGCCCAGCTCTTCCCTCCTATCTCCCACCCCTCCCCTCCCCTCCCCCTGCCTTTCTACCATCTCCCTCCCTATTTCTCCGGCCTTTATGGTCTCCATACGTTCCTTTACGTGTTTCATTTCCTCTTCTTTTCCTGCTGTGTGAGGAAGGTTATCAGACACATGACGCTATTTAGGTGGCATATAAATGGGCAAGTTGGGATGCAGGGGAGGTAGAGAGGGATGACGTATGGAGAGAGGGGTGTAAAGATCAGTGAAACGTAGTTTGTAAGAGTGATGGTGATAAAAACGGTCGAACATTAGGGAGGGCAACATCTATATCTCATCAGTAAAACGTAGTTTGTAAGAGTGATGGTGATAATAATACGGTCATAAACGATAGTAAGATACACACATAAATGTTAGACAAGGGATAAAGAGAGCATGGGTATCTATATTACAGTTAAAAAAAATTGAAGCAAATGGATAGATCATTTTTTTCATAAAAGTGAAAAAATACTACGTCAGCAGTGAACAAGATTCAGCTGATTAGAATGCGTTAGATGCTATAAACAATGATGAAAGAAATGACAATTTAACATACAAATGAATATGTCTAGTTATTGCAGTATTTCTCATCAGTTCTTAAGCGTACTGTCAGACTGGTTATTCCCCTTTGCTCTTTTCAACTTAGAGATGCTTTATTGCATTCAAGGCATTCAAATTGAACCAACAGGTATCGGGTTACAGAAGCATTGTTGAACAGTATTTTATCACGTTAAGATGGTTAATTCCTATATGAGATGCAAAGCAGATTAGTGGTTTGTTTTCTAGTAGTAGCTTATCAATATCTTTTCTTAATTATTGAACGATTTCGATTTTTTAACAGCCATAGTAAAATATTTTTGCTAGATTTCAGCAAAAATGTTTTTTTACAAAAATATAAGAATGTGTAGTCTGAAGAATGATAATTTTGGGACTTCTGTTTTTCTATTTATTTTCGAAACTGTATTTACTATATTATCACCACACAAATGGTTAAATATTCCTGTATATTACACACATTTCGACCGAGGGTAGGAGTTATTTCCAAACGGATGAGAGTGAGCATTATTTGTGTGGAGCTGACATTATAGCTCTAAATCATAATACGAAAATCGACATAATTGAGTGAGTGAGTGAGAGAGAGATTTTTCTCCAATGTTTCGACCACGTGTGGACTTTTCTCAGGTCACTTAATCACAAACACGTCGCCCGCACCTGCCTAGTCGTTAGCTGTAGGACACTACAAGTCTGAGAGAAAGGTCACTGCGTTTCGATCTAACTCTTCCCTCCTACCTATTCCCTCACTCCCGTACTCTCTTCCTGTCTATTCCTCTGTCACTTGTGTTCTACATTGCTCTATCGCCTCTCTCCTGGTTATTTCGTTTCCTCCCACGTCCTGCGCTGCTGTAGCTATTCCACGTTCACTTCTCTTCCTGCTATGTCATGTAATTGATTAGGCATATGTCGCTCTTCAATTCTCCTATATGGGGCAAGTTGGGAGGTGGTGAGGGTGGAGGAGAGGGACGAAGAATAGAGGGAAGGGGGTATAGAGAGAGAGAGGGTTAAACAATATCGTCAGTTTCCATATTCTTTATCGAGGAAGTTTTGTCGCATTGGAGTTTTGTGTGTTTTTTACATGGACTTTGGTTTGAAGTTAGCTGTAATTTATGGTGCTTTCAGCTTTGATGTGGTTCTGAGGTCATAGTTATGATAATCATTTATTGTGCTGTTGGCGTCATCATCATCTTCATCATCATCATTATCATCATCATCATAATCATCATTTTCACCATGATCATAATCATAACCATGATCATTTCCACCCTCATCTCATCAGATGAGATCAAATGGACAGAAAGAAGGAAGTAAGGAAATTGAGTGAACAATATTGAATGATATGGACTGGATGACACGAAAAACGGATGATTCGAGAAACGACTGAACAAAGCGCCAGCTGGCAGCTCTACACAGGCGGCGCTACCCAGGTAGACAGCCCGTTGTGCAAACGAGTGCGGACTGTAAAGCACTTAGAGTTTGGCCTCTCGCCAACAATAGGGCGCTGTTTAAGTATTCATTCTAATCTAATTGTAATGGGAGCAAAATATCGGTCAAACCTTTCTTCATCTGGTAAGCGAACAGTCTGTCCAAATCAACCCTTCAGTCCGTTTGTCTATCTCTTTTTCTCTCTGTCAGAATATACATGTGTATGTGTGTGCGTGTGTGTGTGTGTGTGTGTGTGTGTGTGTGTGCGTGTGTGTGTGTGTGTGTGTGTGTGTGTGTGTGTGTGTGTGTGCGTGTGTGTGTGTGTGTGTGTGTGTGTGTGTGTGTGTGTGTGTGTGTGTGTGTGTTGTAATGTATTGGCCTGGGGTGTCGAGAGATACACTGTGTTTGTAGCCGTTTAAACTATCCACAGTGTTTGAATGCCTACGAAAGGAGTTAATATGTTCTAATTCCGTGGGTTCAATCTAAATCAATGTGTGGCTTTCAGTTAGCTCTGTGTGGTCGGCTGGGCGTCAGAGAAACTGACAAGTGTCCTTCATGGTGGCACGTGGGTTCGGAGTCAGCCCAATACTCCCCGTATTGAGAGATCCCCATCTCAGTACTCCCCCTGCTCCATATCTACCTTGTACATGACTCCTGTAGCTTTGAGACTCTACCCGTCTGCCGATGACGCGCGCGTTCGTGTGTGTGTGTGTGTGTGTGTGTGTGTGTGTGTGTGTGTGTTGTGCGTACGTCTGTGCGTGCGTGTGTGCGTGCACGCGTGCGCGCGTGCGCGCGCGCGCGCGCGCATGTGTGTGTGTGTGTGTGTGTGTGTGTGTGTGTGTGTGTGTGTGAGAGCGCGAGGGTGAACTCGCGCGTGTCTGTTAACTGTGATATGCTAAGATTTCCTTTGGTTACCCACAGCCCCGGAACAACAGCGTCTTTCCGTCATGGACACAGGGGCAATAGACAGCATGGGGAGTATGTTGCAGGGGTAAGGCAGAGCAGAGGGAAGGTCAAGCAGGATTGGGGGGGGGGGGGCAGGGGGGAGCGGGTATTGTCCAGCAATTTGACTTCTTATCATCCAATGTCCCAGACCAACATTAAATGATCTATTTTATCTTCTGACAGGGTGACATCTAGCCTCACTTTGCCATTCACAGCCTTTGGGTTTTCCTCATGCAGGTGATTGAGTATTCATCTCCTCCAAATCCTTCGTTTCTACACCAAGACCTTCAGCACTGTAAGATGATGATCGTGAGCAGCCTTTTCAGGGCTGACTGAAAGCTATGAATTAGCTACAATTATTTTTTATGCAGAGTTAAGACATATGAACTCTGTTTATCTAAACAAACGAAAAACAATTTTGAGTGGTTTAAACGTCTGTATGCACAGTGTATGTATGACACACTACAAACAAAAATTTGAATGAAGAAAAGATTGATAGAGACACACATTGACAGATGAAGAAATCAAGGAATAACAGGACAGAGAGGTGCTTTAGACAGACCCATCAACAAAGACGCTGTTGTGGTTATTAAGAATGGAGGAGCATAACCTGCCAGTCAGTAACAGCTGGATAGCATTGTTAACCTTCTGTTCTATCATTCTGTTACTGTGCTTGCGAATCTCAGCTTGCAAGCGCTCTATCGATTGAGATTGCTTGTTATGCTTCTCGAATTCCCGGTGACATATCTGTAACATGGATGGGAAAAAAATGTATAACATTTTTGGTTGTCGTGGCACGCACATAAAAATACCTTTTTCAGAGAAATGAGTTATTGGACATGGTTAATTTTGCATTTGTTTCTTAGATTTCCCTTCTTGCCCTCCCTGTCTCTCCTGGACAGTTATTTGCTTCCAGAGAATGTTGTCAGAATAATGTCTTAGGTGTCTATTGGTTTAGAATGCGATAATCTATCTGTCGGTGTATTTTCTTTGAATTATATCAAGTATTCCTTCGATCCCTTTCTCAGGCATTTTTATTTCTATCTCTATATTTTTTTTGTGTGTTTTGAAAATAGATTATTGATCATTCATATCACAAATCACTTTTTATCACAATTTCTCGAGTGGAGCTAATCAGCTCCAATGAATAAATAGAATAAAATGTGTAAATAGAATGATTTAATATACTATAAAAAGTATTTATAGATATCTTGCATTTTGATTTAACTTTCTTTCTCCTACCTGTTCTCTCTAACCTGTCATTCACCTTTTCTATTTCTCTGTCGCCTGTGTTCTTCACCACTCTACCAATTCTTTTCTGATTTATTCGTTTCCTCTCACACTTTGCGCTGCTTTCGTTAATCCTTGTCCACTTCTTTTTCCTGCTATGTTATTTCATTTCTCAGACAAATGGCGCTCTTCAATTTTCCTATATGGGCAAGTTGCGAGGGGTGAAGAATGGAGGGAAGAGGGTACAGAGAGTGGGTGAAACGATATCGTAATTTTTTCCATATTCCTTACCTAGAAGTTTTGTCGCGCATTACGAGTTTTGTGTTTTTTAAGATGGGCTTTGGTTTGAAATTACCTGTAATTTATGGTGTTTTTTAAGCTTTGATGTGGTTCTGAGGTCAACTGGACCACAGCGATCAGAGTTTATGATAATCATTATTGTGCTGTTGGCGTCATCTTCATTATCATCATCATTTTCACCATGATCATTCGCATCTAATCAGACGAGATCAAATGGACAGAAAGAAGGAAGTAAGGAAAGGAAATTGATTGTGAACAATATTGAATGACATGGACTGGATGACACGAAAAACGGATGACTCGAGAAACGACTGAATGAAGCGCCAGCTGGCAGCTCTACAGTCGGCGCTACCCAGGTAGACAGTCCGTTGTGCAAACGAGTGTGGACTGTAAAGCACTTAGAGTTTTGGCCTCTCGCCAACAATAGGCGCTGTTTAAGTATTCATTCTAATCTAATTGTAA
Source organism: Conus betulinus (assembly GCA_016801955.1). NCBI lineage: Eukaryota > Metazoa > Mollusca > Gastropoda > Neogastropoda > Conidae > Conus > Conus betulinus. The sequence goes on along the minus strand of JADBJO010017643.1, from coordinate 4,086 downwards.
TGGGAGCAAAATATCGGTCAAACCTTTTTTCATCTGGTAAGCGAACAGTCTGTCCAAATCAACCCTTCAGTCCGTTTGTCTATCTCTTTTTCTGTCTGTCAGAATATACATGTGTATGTGTGTGTGTGTGTGTGTGTGTGTGTGTGTGTGTGCTGTAATGTACTGGCCTGGGGTGTCCAGAGATACACTGTGTTTGTAGCCGTTTTAAACTATCCACAGTGTTTGAATGCCTACGAAAGGAGTTAATATGTTCTAATTCCGTGGGTTCAATCTCTAATCAATGTGCGGCTTTCAGTTAGCTCTGTGTTGTCGGCTGGGCGTCAGAGAAACTGACAACTGTCTTTCATGGTGGCACGTGGGTTTCGGAGTCGGCCCAATACTCCCCGTATTGAGAGATCCCCATCTCAGTACTCCCCCTGCTCCATATCTACCTTGTACATGACTCCTGTAGCTCGATACTCTACCCGTCTGCCGATGACGCGCGCGTTCGTGTGTGTGTGTGTGTGTGTGTGTGTGTGTGTGTGTGTGTGTGTGTGTGTGTGCGTGTGTGTGTGTGTGTGTGTGTGTGTGTGTGTGTGTGTGTGTGTTGTGTGCGTGCGTTAGTGCGTGCGTGTGTGCGTGCACGCGTGAGTGTCTGTACGTGTGTGTGTGTGTGTGTGTGTGTGTGTGTGTGTGTGTGTGTGTGTGTGTGTGTGTGTGTGTGTGAACTCTGTTTATCTTAACAAACGAAAAACAATTTTGAGTGGTTTAAACGTCTATATGCACAGTGTATGTAGGAACACCACAAACAAAAATTTGAATGAAAAAAGGTTGATAGAGACACACATTGACAGATGAAGAAATCAAGGAATAACAGGACAGAAAGGTGTTTAGATAGACCCATCAACAAAGACGCTGATGTTATTAAGAATGGAGGAGCGTAACTTGCCAGTCAGTAACAGCTGGATCGCATTGTTAACCTTCTATTCTAACATTCTGTTACTGTGCTTGTGAGTCAGAGCTTGCAAGCGCTCAGTCGATCGAGATTGCCTGTTATGCTTCTCGAATTCCCGCTAACATATCTGTAACATTGATGGGAAAAAAACGTATAACGTGTTTTAGTTGTCGTGGCACGCACGTAGAAATAACCTTTAAGAGAAATGAGTTACTGGACATGATTAATTTTGCAGTTGTTTCTTAGATTTCCATCCTTCCCCTTTCTGCCTCTCCTGGACAGGTATTTTCTTCCAGAGAATGTTGTCAGAATAATGCCTTAGGTGCCTATTTGTTTAGAATGCAATAATTTATCTGTCGGTGTATTTTCTTTTAATTATATCAAGTATTCCTTCGATCCCTTTCTCGGGCATTTTTATTTCTCTATCTCTATATTTTTTGTGTTTTGAAAAAAGAGTATCGATCATTCATATCACAAAATCATTTCTTATCACAATTTCTCGAGTGGAGCTAATCAGCTCCAATGAATAAATAGAATAAAAATGTGTAAATATAGAATGATTTAATATACTATAAAAAAAGTATTTATAGATATCTTGCATTTTGATTTAACTTTCTTTCTTCTACCTGTTCTCTAACCTGTCATTCACCTG
>JADBJO010017642.1:0-37113 GCA_016801955.1 Conus betulinus | reverse complement strand
TGAAAAGATCCATCCACCCTTTAACTGGATGTTCAGTACTAAAATTTGATACACTGGACATCCTCAGGTCCTGTGTTTTTAAGAAGAGAATCGGTCCAGATATCTTTGTGACCAGCAAAACTAACCAGCCATTCGGGATGGGGTGTCGCACCCTTGGCGAATGTATGAAAAGAAAAGTACACTCTACAGCATTTCTTAAGTTTTTTATACAAAAGACAGGCCTCCTATCAAACAGTATCAGCATTCAGTGAGGAGGGAAGATTGGGTTTGTCATTGAAGGTCTTACTGTTAGTATTAGAATCATCATTTGCTATCGCTATAACATGACTTCAGATCATGCCATCAGCTTTCAGAACTTGTATAGAGCTGCCTGGTATGTCAAATACACCAGCTTTATCTTGAATTTAAGGAAAGCAATCTTGGATGAGAAATCTGCCAACAGCAAGTTTGTGGTTCACAAGTCAGCACATGTAATTGTAGGAATGGTCGTTGAGTTGATACTTGTATTTGATTTTTCAGCACACGTCAAGAAGACCCCCCCTCCCCTCCTCAACCTAATAAGATGGGCTTTGAGAGTTACAAGCTTTTATAAAGCTGTTTGACATTACTGGTTGTTCAGTTCACAAGCGGCAACAGGACTAGCTTGTGGATTGAGAGTGGTAGAGTTGGCGCTTTTGTGAGAGGAAAGATGGGCAGTGAATAAAAAATGATGCGTGAAATGGCAGTGTATGCTATTGACAAGTTTGCTTTTACGTGAGGTCTTTATGTGAAAACTAGTAATGGAGGGGGAGGGGGGGGGGGATCAAGAGGGGGTTATCGAAAAAAAAAAAGGAACAAGAACCTGAATTCAGTAAATGCATGATGTTTAGCATGATATTGAGTGATCTGTGATCCTCTTTTCTTGCCGTTTCTCTGTCTCAGTCTCAGTGTGTTATGTGTGTGAGCCAGTCAGAACCTCCTTGTAATGTGTAAGTGTGCACGTGCATGCACATGCATGTTTTCAGTACATTTTTCTAGCAGTTGTAAAGTATGACCCGATAGATATTTTTGTGACCTGAAAATTTGAAAAGCAATGTTCCGCACCCAGTCTGACTCTCTTATTTCTAAGAAATAATTATCACTGGTGGATGTGTGACTTTAAAACTTTGTGTGTGCGTGTGTGGGACACATACATGTGTATGCATGTGTATATATGTATTTGCGGTATATATTTGTGTGTGTGACTAAAATGTATTGTTCATGTGTTGGTGTGATTCTGAGTGTTAATTATATGTGCATGTTTTGTTATCACGATATGTCAGTGTATATGTGTGATTTGCAAAGAAAAAATTCATAGAATTTCTGTTGGCCAGTTTGTGACAGTGCCAGTCACATCATTGCTTCCTGCAGAATTTTTTCTGACAGCCAGTTGCATGGTACAATATGCAGCGTGTAGCTGTCGATTCAACATTAGCAATGAAATAGGATGCTATATTTTTTCTCTCTTGATTCCTAGAAAAACAATTCTTAGCTCCTTTGTTAAATTAGTTGAAAGATGACCATTCACATTTCATATTTAACTATGACGGTGTAGCCAGGTACATTGTTTATTTTTAATGTTCAATAAGATCAAAGGAAAGTGACAAAGGGAGAGAAAGACCCGATTCCTTCCGTGTTGCTATCATGACATGAGTGCGGTGGCCTGGCACACAAGCTTGGTATGTAAAGCTCATTTCAGAATTTCATGCAAAAATGCTGCAGACGCATAGGCAATGTGTCGTTCAAGGCAGAAGACAGTACAAATAAAGAAAGGTCAACCTTTCACTATAACAGTAACTGCAGTGAGCACAGACTATTTTCCCTTTGGGAGAAATTCCTGTTCTTGCTTGTTTTCCTTTCTCTCTCTCTTTTTTTCTCCGTTGAGATGGCCAGTGCACCCATGGCATTTTTTTTTTAGTGAAAATCTGAAATGGAGTATAGCATACCAATTCGTTACTAAACTGTCATTATGTCTTGCACTTTCATTCCAGTACAGAAGGTCACTTCATCGACCATCTCCGTTACTGAGGCAAGCAAAGAAAATTTAGGGTAGTGGTGGTGAGGGTTGGAAGTTGATTTTTTTTTGTCTGTCCCCAGGGAAACAATCCTGTCTGGGAATTTATGGCCCCGTAAAATGATTTTTGAAATCCCATCTTCTCCTTTCATATAGAGCAGTAATCTGCTCCAGCTATATCTGTCTGATGTAAATGTACATCTAGTTGCAGATTAACTTTTGTACAAATTTTTATTCAGTTTGTTAGTTTGCTTTTCAACAAAAAAAAAAAATGTGTGTGTGGGTTTTGTCATTGTTGTTGACACCACTGGTGTTACGGTCATGTTTGAATTTAGCTAATGGTTTTCTTTTGATGCTCCATGTGGATTTATGAAAATCGGCAGCTGTGCCTTGCTATTGCAACACTGGTTGGTCATTGACTTTTTGCAGAGAAATCCTCTTGAGCTGCTGCGCAGAGTGAATGCGGTTAAAGATGAGTACAAGGCCTTGGTACAGGAAGCGGCTGAAATACAGAAAGCACAGAGTGTAAGTGTCAAAAGGAGAACAATGCTGGGGCAGAACAGTCATGACAGAAGACAGGTCAGTGAAACTTGCTTGTACAGGACCCCAACCCCCCCACCTAATGCCCACCCCTCTGCTATCCTGACAAATGCTCCCGCACTGTCAGGGGACACCAAAGTAAGAGCTTGCTACATGCCAAACATGATAGAAGCCAGTAATTACAGGGTTAGTAGTGTTTAATTGCAATCACCCTTAGTTTACAGATCGTATGATGAAATGCCGACATAAATATCTGCCACTGATACTTCAGACTTAATTTTTGTTGTTAACCCCCTTTTCAGTCGGGCAAATTTTTCAAAGTCAGACCTCTATGATGAGAAACAGAGTTACTTGTACTGGGTCAGGATCCCTTTTTGATTTTATTTTATTTTTTATTAGTTGGTTGTTTTTTGACATGGAGGGGTCACCAGGAAAATGCATTGCTTGCTGAAGTGTGACTCCAGGTCTGCACACATTTCAGCTTCACAGACTACAGGGCTGATGTAAAGCAGCAACAAATGAAGATTTTTCATGAAGTGAATTGAAAAGAACCCTGTATACATATTATCAACAGAAACAAATTTGGTAACGCCAAGGGTGCCATTGGACTGAGATCATTTGGTCTGAGACGCTGTCACGTGGATTATTGATGTCTTTTATTCTTAAGATGAAGTAGCGTTCCACAGTTAATTAAAACACTCTCGAATTAGCATGAGAGTAGATTCTCATGGTTAATTTGCCATTCTTGTTTTCTTTTCTTTTTTTTTTTTTTTTTTTTTGCTTGGTAATGTATTCAATACAATAACAGTGGTGGGACAAAAGTGGGTAATAATTTTTACAATGCACTGTTTTATACTGAACAGTGATGAGACTGTCTGTGAACTTAGATACAAATGATATGAATAAATGTGACTATGAAACTATGATACACATGAATAAATGCATTGGGCCTTGTGTGTTTTCAGGAAGCAATGGAGTATTTCCGCTCACAGCTGCCCATTGTCATGCAGGCCCTTCAACAGTTGCAGCTCCAGGTTGGAATGGGGGTGAGTCGCACTGAATCTGCTTTGTGAGAGTTGAAAAAGACGAAAAGGAAATCCAAAGTGTTAAGCTGTCATGTATGCTATGGTGGACGGACGTTTTGTAAGGTTTCACATTGTGTAGAAATAGCTGAATATTGTGTAGATATATGGATATTGAAATGGGTGGGTGGGGAATGTATACAGAGGAGGGAAGGGGGGGAGGGGGGGGGGGTTGGAGAGGAAGAAAAGGAACCAGATTGTGTGAATGTAAAGATTATGTGAGGGTATCTCTTAATGATTGTTCACCCATGTGAATGTGAAAATTGTGGGTGACACCTTTCCGGCTGGGAGCCGGAATTCCGGCTATCGAGATTGCCCCAGATAGGAAATCCGGCTGTGGGAAAATTCTGTCAAAAAAAAACACACACAAACACACACACACTGGCGTTCGTTTTCTTACTTCGTCCGAGATCCGATCCAAGTTTTTCAACGAGCGTAATGCCGCCATTTTGCTCTTCTGCCTTGCGCGTGGGTTAGGCCGACATCTAGCTGAGTGAGAATCGAACAGACTACAGCTCTTCGTGGAAATCAACCAAGATGCCATACTTGACAGAATCGGACGATTCTTCGAAACTTCAGGCTGTTGAGGAGGGAGTTAAAAACAAGTGGCGGTGGGAATGGCTGCAAGAAACGGACGCCGAAGGCAAGATCGCCCACGGCATTTGATGTCGAAAAAACTTACTTTGCCTGGCGTGTGTTTTTGCATCATTTACTCCTAAACCATCAAATAGGGAACCAGCGGCAAAAGAAATTACGACAACATGCGAATGACGCCAATCACAAGAAATACCAGAAGGTAAGGAGAAAAGTAAAACTAAGGGGAAAAAAAAAGGTATGTGGGGAGGTGTGAATGCAGCGAAGGGCTCAGGCGTCTAGCGCGAATTGCTTCTGAACTCAGCGATCACTCTAGTGTGAACAGCCTCAGTGTGATCAAGATCATGAACTGATGAAGGCCCTGTTGCTTTTTTTTTTTTTTTTTTTTTTTTTTTTTTTTAGTGCAACAAGACTTTTATCATCCAGATACCCAATTTTTTTTCCTGGATATCTACACTGAGTTTTGTGACATTCTCTCTCTCTCTCTCTCTCTCTCTCTCTCTCTCCCCCTCCCCCCCCCCCCCCCCCCCCCCCCCCCCCTCTCTGAGTCACAGTGACACCCCCCCCTCTCTCTCTCTCTTTCCTTCATTACCAACCTACTTAGCATGCGCGGGCACACACACACACACACACACACACACACACACACACACACACACACACACACACACACACACACACACACACACACAGAAGCACACGTACAAATGCACATATATATGAACCAAACACACACTTTTGTCCCTTTTCCTTCCAAAACATTGACACTCCCAAGTCTAATAACACATTTTGTGAAAAGACCTTAAACTTAAGAACACACACAACAACAACAACAACAACAACAATACATTAATGTACTGTGTGTGAGGAGGATGCTATGCAATGGTGAGATTTCCAGAACTATCAGTGGCCAGTGAATGGTGCGTCTCTGTCTTCACTGGAATCCAGGAACTGCTGTCATATAGACTCGTCACCTTCATAGTCAAGAAACTGCTGCCCTAATATTGTGGCTTGAGAGAGGTAGTCTATTTACCTTCGTGGAAATCATAGAACTGATTTCATATTCATAGATATATTGTCCCTATTATGGCTTGTGAGTTGGAGACTCCAGAACTATTGCCATGTTGTGGCTTGTGAGTTGGACTCTTTACCTTCATAGGAATCACAGAACTGCTTCCACATTGTGGCTTGTGAGATAGGCTTTCTGCCTTGGTGAAATTCACAGAGCTGCAAACCTATACTGTTGCTTGAGATGGGTGCATCACTGCCTTTGTAAGGTTAGTTTTAATCCCTTAACTCCCTGTTTTGCTGTAGCCTGTGTGTGATGATGCTATACTTTGATGACAATACTGAAAGTCCTAGTGTATTTTGGCTTGCAAGTAATGAAGCTATGATATGTACCACTGTATGTGTGTATATTCTTTGGTTTAAGTGTTCAGAAATAGTACTTGGACTTGAAAAGTACTATTTTCATAGTCATAGTCTGTGATACTATGCCAACATAAAAATTATTACTACTTGCATCAAAATGCTCCAGGGAGAAGCAGACTTTTGCTTCTTTTATGCCTTAAAAGCTTCGGCTTCTGGGGGGCAAAGCCCCCCAGACCCCCCAGCGGGGCATTGCCCCTGCACCCCACCGGGGCCTGGGCAGCCCCTGGACCCCTGCCTTTCAGGTTTTTGAAAATTTCAAGGTGTCACCCATGAAATTGTATTTGATGCAGATGATTTGATTGAAAGGTCACTGTCAGATGTGCACATAAGTGATTTACCTGAGATGGTCATGATTTTGTATTTAAAAAAAAAAAAAGAGAGAGAGAGAGCACCTGTAGCTGGATGCCAATGATCTAGAGGGAAAGAAAAGGAACAAGTTCTGAATTTATTTTGAACTTGACCTATGATGTAGTTGTACTGAATTTCAATGAAATGAAGTGGAACTTATCAAGTGATGTTCATGGCTTGCAGTGTGATGTGGTTTGGAGACAGCAGAATCGGTCATTTGAAATTCTGGTCAATGAAAATGCATGCTTTCTATATCTGTTCAGCTAACTACTTGATTGTGATCATAGTAGAAGAAGAAAAAAAAAAAACAGTGGACAAAATTGCTGTATTTGATCACTTTGGTTTACCTTTACTGTATAGCTTGATAATCAAAAGTAAAAAAAAAAAAAATCATTAATGTGAATTCATGTGATAGCAAAATATCAGAAATACAGCTCTCCCAATCTTAATGAAGATGTTCTAGCATGAAGAAAAGTTTCAGAAAGTTCGCTGAAAAGTGACAACATTACATTTTAAAGAGGTACATCCTCTTTCACACATTTTGATGTATGAACGCAGCTTAAAAAGAAGTCACATTGTGAAGCTGAGAGTTAAGGAATATTTGGTGGTTTTATGATTGTTGTGTGTGTGAGAGTGTGTGTGCTAGCTGTTGCTGAAGGTAAATACTCACGGTTCCTTACACAAGTGCTTTCCCCATCCCAAACCCTCCATCACGTCTTTTCCAGAAACATGCACAGTTTCTGCTGAAATAAATCTTCCCAGCTTGTATTTCCTGTGGTGAGCAAGAAACTGAGCGTCTGTCTGAGTTTAAAGTCAGTGCATATTTTGTATTTTTGGTCTTGTCATTACTGCCTAATTTATAAAAGAAAAATGTATTCATTGTGTGATTGACTTTTTTGAGACGGCTCCCCTCTGACTTTTTTGAGACGGCTCCCCTCTGACTTTTTTGAGACGGCTTCCCTCTCCCAAATGAAATCTTAATTGGCAAGAATAACAGCATTTTTTGTGTGTGTGTGACAGGGTTCAGAGGTGGACAGAACCAAAGTGGAAGAATTGCAGGATTTGCTGGGAATCCAGATGGCGTCCATCATCACTCCAGTGGTAGAGTGTAATGGGCCAACTGGACGTGCCCAGCCATCAGACCCAGCTGTGAACGACGTTGGGGAGAATCGTGAGGAATCACTGGGAGCAGAAGAGGAAGAGAAGCAACCTGGTGCTTCTGTTAGTGAATTAGTTGGTAAGTGTGTTTGAGCATTGACATTGAGATCTGTGAGATCTGCAGTGGGGAAACAAAGCTAGCAAGCTAGTTGATGAGCTGTGCAACATTGTGATGATGGATCAGTAATTTTGAAAGTTGGACATGACTAGCACTATCTACATCGGTTTTGTAATGCATTACTGTCAGTGGCAGCAAGGACAGAAAGAACTAAACCCGTGGAAGTAGCGGAAACGTCGGTGTTTACCAAGCATTCTACACAGCACTGCAGAAACCATGTAGTGCTGGAGGTGATGATTCCATTTGTTAGTTAGGATATGTTAAGGAAACAAGAACTTATGAACTTTACAAGGAAGATAAGTCTGCCTCCTGAAGGTTTCTACTTTGGCCGAAAACGAGAACATTTTCAGTTGTGCAAGCTACTTCTCTTTTCAAGGTTTTTCTTTTCCCCTGCGACAGTGGCAGTGATATGATCGATCAACAGCATTTTGCTCTATGATTTTGACGACTAATCATGACACGGAAAGTGATGACTTTTAATCTTATTAACCACTGATGTATTTGGATGACAATAACTTTCCAGCTCACTTGAATGATAAATGTGATTTTGAACCTGGGGAATTTTAATCCAGTGCTACAGATGACATTTTACAGACAGCTCAGATCATTTATGGGAATTTGTGTGGATGCAAATTCCAGAACTGTCAAATAAATTTAATCACTTGAATGTCAAGTACTCGAAGGATCTATCAGATAGATATGAATTATATGGGACTGTATGAATTATATAACTACTTTACTATCAAATGGATCTGAATTACAGACTGTCAGATAGATGTAAGAACACATCAAATGAATGTAAAAATTTCATGACTGTCAGTTGAATGTAAATGAAGACTTGGATTAACAAATGGGTTTATGAGTGGCTGAAAAATGTTGTGTAGCATAGCTGAGGTATAGTTGGAGGCTTTTAGTATATACACTGAAGCTGAGAAAGGAAAACAAAGATAAATTTGAGGAAAGTGAAAACAGTAGTTTGTTTTGTGTGTGTGTTTTTTTTTTTTTACATTAGGAACAAAGAAATATATTACCCAGTCATGTTTTATAAACACTTGATTCATTATGCATGGATGACTTGTCTGCTGTTATGGAAGGAGAATACCTTTGCTTTTTGGTTTGGGATAAGTAAGGAAAGCTTGGAAGGATTAAGTTTTGTTCTTAACTGTCTGATATAGTTCAAAATAATACTGCATTACTCTGTAATGTGCCATGATTCGTTTACTGTTAACCAAAAGTTGTCTACCAGTTTCTTTGTTGGGAGGATCCTGTTGGTCTTAAAACATTATCTATCCTACACATTTTCTACAGATTTCAAGAGTTTAGGGTCCTAATGTGTTTGACAGTGGGTTGGTGATTTGGGGCCACAAAGCTGTATTCATTTTCTCATGAAAACTGATGTTGCAGAAGACCCTGTACAGACCAGAGCTGCCCTTCGTGCAGAGAGCCAGGAGCTGGTGGAGGTCAGTCAGGAGGAGTTGGAGTCCGTGTCGGAGTTGATCCGAGGACGTGTGAAGCTCTGTGATGTCAATGCTGTGAGTGGAGACCATGTTCTGTGGACTTTGCGTTTGGTGGATGGGACATTCGTGGTCAGCTTAAGTTTCATGTTTGTCTGAATGAATGACAGGACGATTTGGGTACTGTTAATTCTGTGTTGTTGCTTGACTCTCTTGCGTTGGCATTTTCCAACCCAAAACTGCACCTAGTATTCATATTTTTTTTTGAGAAATCAGTGGAATGCGATCAGTTCACGACCCTAGTCTGTGTGAATGAATTGTTTCCCACACCTCATACTACTGTCAAGAATTCATTGGACACCTCTTAGGGATGCCCATTTATTTTGGCCAGCCTTGACTTAAAACAAGGTCGCAGTGTGTGAGGGAAAGTAACACAGCATGTGCGCCGCTTGCGGCCGTAACGAACACCAAGGGAGACAAACAGAGCGGCTGGATACGGTGAAACAAATGCAAGAGGGTTAAACCTATACTTTGACAAAGCACTGTACTTAGTTCATGCTGTCCTGAGTCCTAAGGGGGTTGCAAACAGCTGCTGTGAAGAGAGAGAGCCTGTGACTGGTTTCAGTGGAAAACAAGTGCCTGGAATCAGGCAACATTGAAGTCTAGAATTCATATTTTTTTAAAAAAAAAATTTCAGATGTAATTAATTGCGAACTGCCAAGAAAATGTAGACAAATGAATCACAAGACAAAACACGACGCATTTCACCTCTTAGGTCTTCTTCAGGCAAGTTAAAAACACTCAGGACAAAGAAAATGAACAAGCAATCACTTATCTTCATCTCCCTTCAGCGCAAGATAAGCGTTGAATGAATGAAGATAAGTGATTGCTCGTGCGTCGTCTTTGTCCTGAGTGTTTTGTAACTTGCCTGAAGAAGACCTAACAGATCAAAACGCGTCATGTTTTGTCTTGTGATTTGTTTGTCTACATTTTCTTGGTGATTCGCTATTGCTTACATTTAGAATTTTATAGATTTCTGCCTGCAGTTGCCTCACTTTGCAACTGGTATTTTTCAGTTTACTTTCCTCTTTGAACAACAGCATTGAATATAGTTGCAGGAAAAATTGTCTGGTGAAGCAGTCTCGATATGGCACGTTGGCTGTGGTTTGAAATGGACCTAGTTGTTTAGCTTCAGATACAATTGCAGACATTTTTCTGAAATGTTTCTGCAATGTCCAGTTGCCATCTCTTAATTTTTCCAGAGTTTTTACATAAATCTTCATCAGTATGTAGTTTCACAGAATTGATGCAACCTTATCACTAACATTGATGATAGGCAGCCAACTGATTTCCACTTCAACCCGTGTCTGTCTTTGAAGGTTGGTTGTTGTGGGGTGGGGTTGTTCTTTTCCCTTTTTTTTTTGTTTATGATGTTTTCAAGAAATACTTCTAGATGAAAGTGAAGATAAGTCATTTCTCTGTCTCTAGTTAAATTTCCAAATAAATCTGTATTTGGAGTTGTCTGCTATACCCAGCTGGACTTATGCAAGCTTTGCCAGTTTGTTAACTCTGGTTAAATGCTGCCTCTGATTTCTGTGAAATTCAGATTGACATTGCTGCTGTCACTCTTCAACAAAACTTTGGTGTCTGCTGATTGTAAAGACGTTTGTTTCTTTGTAAAAATTGGCTGTTCAGATTGATTTTGGCTCTTTCTTTGAGCAATGTCATGCCAGAATGTTGACTAAATCACCACTGGTTCTGCTGCTGATATAGAGTGGCTAAGCCTGTGACTTGTACTCAACTTGTGCTTCCTATGTGAACAACGGTAGCTATGCAATTCATGTTTATCTACATTGAAGTTTTTTTAACTCTGTATACGATGATGCATATTCTTTTGGTTGTGGATTCAATAAGCATGTGTGTATGCTACCAAGTATGGGTTGATGGCATAGTTACGAATCATTGAATTAAAGAATCTTGTTAGCTGCCAGCGACTGTTGTTCAGAATGTGAAATTTTCTTTTATTTTCCAAGTAGCATTTTCACAGTGCTAAGGCCAATGGGCAAAAATGCTTAGTTTGAGAGTTGCTTCATGAGGATTTTCTTTGTTGTAAGTTTTACAGATTGTTGGGCAAAGAAAACTATGCCTCCTGTTCCATACTCAGCCATTTATGACAATTTTTTCAGGTTTAATAGTCCAGAAAGTTTAATTTCACTGAAAAATCTTTGATTTTTTTTTACAGGTGTACAGACGCTTATTTCAGCATTTTAAAGAGGAAGGAAACAGGTGAGCACTTCTTTTTCTATAATGATTATGATGTTTATTAGTCTTGGGAGGATGCCTAGGCTGTTGGGGATCTTCTGGATCTTTACTTTCAGGTATGTGCATGCAACAGAGTAAAGGTGTAACCAACTGAGCTCTTTACTGTTGCCCATCCAGTATTTATTTGGACTGCCTGTGGGATGTTCACCCTTCTTTGTTCTTTCCAAGGTGGTTGTAGACAAGGAAACATGGTGAACTACATGCTTACAGGTTTACAAGGCTCTCAGTTGTCTGCAAATTCGCAAGTTTAGTGAAACGTAAAGATGAGATCCTGTGAAAAAAAAAATTAGTGAAAAAATAGGAGCAGAAGGAAAAATTGGCTATGGAATTTGCTGAGCATTGGATGCCAATGGGCATGCTAGTAGACAACGCTGACATGAAGTCTGGTGCAAAACTCTTCACACGTTAAGGGGCAGTCAGCGTTTTGTTTTTAACCAATAGAAGGCAAAAAAAATGTCACTTTGGCAAAACAAGGCTGTACTCTGATGATGTGCATGGGCAGGACAGCCAAAGTGAGAGATTGACAGAAGCTCTCTAGGACAATTATTAACAGAAGCTGTTTAGGACTGCATTGTCATGGATGGAGTCAGACTGAAAAGAGGATAAAACATCTCTCTTCACGCCAGGATTTGAGTTGGATAGCACCATTTTAAAAGCAAGGGTCAGCAGTTTTTCAGGGAAATGGATTTGTGCATGCCGAACTCTTCTAGAATTGTGATTTTTTTAACATTTCGTTAGGAGAGGAGAGGTTCTTGACTTAAGCCAAGAACTTAGTACAAATTGATTAACTGCTTGACATAGTCATTTGTTGTGTGTTCCATGTAGGACATTGAGAATCCATCTGAAGTACATACTTGACCTTAAGGAATTTTTTTTTTTATGTGAGATACAGAGGTATCTAGCTCTTGCATCTGTAGAGGATGGATCCCACCAATGACTGACCATTGAGAAGCTGAGTATTTTGAGTGGTTGTTTTGGCAGGTTTTGACATGTGTGTCCATCTTTGTTGATGTCTTTGTCAGTTTGGACTAGGAATACTTGAATTTTTTTGCTAGTGACTGACTGTCCCCATGCTAGCTTACGAATGTTGCTTGGGAATACTGAACATGATTTTGTATGTGTGATTGTTTTTTGTTTATATGATATATAAATTGGGCTTGGTTTGGCTTTTGTGGTTATCTGTCATGTATGTATTGGATGTTTCCAGTCAGATAAGTTTCCAGAATTCTGCTTTATAATATCAGAGTGTAGATTCCATGTTTTGGCTGTCTTGATTATGCTATTAGAACATTTTTAAAACCTATGATAGATCCAGCACATGCAAGCTGGGAGTGATTTTTTTTTTTTTCATCTTGTCATCTCTTCTGTGGCCCCTTGGTGACATTCCCAGTCTACTCATTTCAACCATGGTGTACACAGCCGTACCACTGATTCGGTCTGTTGGTGCTCAGCATACGCAGTCCACCGCAAAAAAATGTGACTGGATGGTTGTGTGGTGACACTGCAGTGCTGCAAAGTCACTTTGTTGATGGTTAGTTTGCCCTAAACGATCAGGATGCCACCGACTAAGCCTACAAATGACTTTTAATTACACATACTTTACCATGGCTCCCTAACACATGAGCCACGGTATGTATGTTACATTAAACGTAATTTTAGAAGGAAAATTTCTTTTCTCTATGAACCCGCCAGTACTAGAGACTTCAACATTAAATTGCTTATGGCATGGACCAGGAGAGGAAATCAGGAGCCGATATGAAAAGCCACAGAATTCCACTTTGTAATCAGGATGATAGAGATTATACTGTGGAGTTGTCATAACACTTTCATTATATTAAGCATTTTCTCCGTTGATGAGAAAAAAAAGGCGCATATATATCTAAGTGGTATTAAACCAAACATCACTACCTTGTGAAATTTTGTTCCTCAGCATAAGTAATAATTATTAAATACAGTATCAGTAGAGAGAAGTCTGGTCATTTGCCTTGAATAGCTAGCTGGTGCCGTCCAACACAGTATGTATGCCAGTAAGGATTGTGTCTGGTATGAGCAAGCAAGCATTGCATACGGATTTATTTTTCTGTGGAAACTATTTTGATTTACTTGATTAGTATTTTATATTATCTGAGAGCCATGTTTACTTTGTGTGTGTGCAGCCAAGCACTGTCACCCTCTGACATGCATAAGATGGGATAAGATGGGATTGTGGCGGCCAATGCAGCCATAACAGTTAACCCAGGAACCATTAGGGCGCTCGGCCCTCCTCCTATTCCCTTAAATTCTGCTATGGTCTGACATGGTATAGTATACGACGCCAAAATGGGGAGTTTGTATTATACTCCCTGTTTGCTAAGTATACTTACCATGTCAGACTCTAATGCCCGCCCTACCTTCCCCGCTAGCGCCAAGGTTCCCTGGGGTTGCCTTGCGCGCAGGCCTCGTTGAATGACGGACAGTACACGATCTTCGGCATCTTCCGTAATCGGAAGTAGGGTGGGCGTCACGTGACTATCTTATGCCTGCATTTGCCACAAAACTATGCTATGGTCTGACATGGTAAGTATACTTAGCCAAACAGGGAGTATAATACAAACTCCCCATTTCTTTCTTTCTTTTCTTTCCTTTTTTTTTTTCTCTAAAAAGAATTTTCCAGTTAACTTCCATCTGCTTGCAGGTCTGTTTATCCTTACAAAACTTTGCATTGTTTTAAAAAATTTGCATAGTTTACTATGCCACTACACGATAAGCAGTCAATGCTACACATTTTAGGGATCTTCCACCATAATTTGAGTAAACTGATGTAATCAAATTTAGTACTGAAAAAGAAAAAGTTATGCACTAGTCACATTTTTAACCCTCTGCCTATGACTTTGTGCTACATGACTGGGAGAATACCATTCCAAGTGAGGTAACTCCAATTTGTTTTTAACTCGTCTATTCTATAAAATTAATGCAAACATTTCAAAGACAGCAGTCCATCCAAAACGGCCATTTTTTTGTCATATGTAATGAACTGGTACAAGGGAAAAAAAAAACCAAAACGAACAGACTAACTCTACTTCAATGTTCTCGGTGCTGAAACAATTTTCCCTAATTCACTGAATCCACAGAATGTCATGGATTAGGACCACACATTGATTTTCCAAGTCTAAACAAAGTACTGAAACCTTCATGAACAAAATAAAGTCATTGGATATGGTCGGCACACTAAATAATCAACTTGTGCTGTGAAGGAAATAAAAAAAAACCCAAACTTCAACAATTTAGTTAAACTGAAGGCATCACGTACAAGAAGATTTGTCTTCTAACTACTGAGAGTAAAAAAAAATAACAAGAACAGATTACTGAATACTGGACTTTAGAGTACGATGGAATTCAGCAAAAAAAAAGAAAGAAAAAGTGCTTTTGCACAAGTGCACCAAGCAATCACCCCCTCCCCGTCCCCCAACACACATGGAAAATAAAAAAAAGCACTGCATGGAAGCCATTTTTACTGAAGCAGATGCTGCCAGATACCAGGTCTTAATTCAGTGGTGCCAAACTCCAGGCATTGGAATGAAATGTAGGGCCAGTCATCCTTGAGGGGCAGATAAGGGTGGATCTTTTATTAACTGGTAACAGGGGGTAGGTGGGAATGGTAGCTACATAGGTTAATTACCAGCACCAGAAAGACTTTTCCTTTTGTCTGATTCTGAAGAATGAGCTGGTGATTCGGTAATGTGTCATGGGTGGACTGGCTTATGTCTGTGTGCAGGTGCTTAGAGCATTGAAGCTGCTGACCATCTCTTCCAAAGGAGAGGTCAAACTGATGTGAAGATCAGTGATTGCTGTAATTCAGTTGGTGCCATCTACTGGGTAGGACCATATATTTCAATTTTTGTTTTCTTGAGTCCACCAGCACATGTACAAAGTTCATTGGTTGGTTGGGTTTTTTTTTTTTGATATTGTGCATGCATTTTGGTTGAGGCTTTGAGGATCTTTGCTTTCATTTTTGTCATGAGAGAATGTTTTTGTCTTGTTTGCAATAACTATATTTAATATACGGTAAATTTTTACAGATACGAGAATGGACCTTTTCTGCTGATTTTCATGTATTGTGAGCAGTATAATTGTTTTGTATATATCAGGTGTAAATTAATTTTATGTATAAAGAGTTTACTGCACTGTTGTTTGAAAAAAAAAAGTATGAACAATGGCATACAAATGCATGTATGTGCAAAGAATTGACAGCACATACATACATTGATGCTGGCACTGTCCAGCATTTTACATGGGAGAGGAGTAAGCCTTTGTCCAGCTGATCTTGTCATTATTGCGACCATTTTGCATTGTGTGTGCTTCATATATAAACCACGTGACTGCTGAACTTAACCATCCTGTGAAATGGTGAAAGAAGAATGGTTTGAATGTAGGTGAAATACTGGTGCTGAAGTGGGAATACACCTTAATGTGGCTGCTGTTGCCTTGTTAACCCTTGTTGTGTTGAGGAGATCTGTGACACTGGTTTATATGGGGGTGAGAGGTCATGGGAAAGGAACTGGCAGCATCTTGGGGCTGAGGGAGATGGGTTGAAGTGGAGGGGCAACAGACTGGATTTCATTTTTCCCCCCTCACATCAGGGCTGCCAACCCCAGATATGTATAACTTTCAAATCAGGGACACAGCCTGATTTTCAGGGACATTTACTGACAATGATTAGAGTGATAAAAGCACTAACATGATTATGCATCATCTTGAGTAAAGTATGAAAAAGCCCTTACCTTCAGATAGATACCTATATACATGGAAGTTCATCTGGCATTACTGAAGAGACCTGTAGCTGGCACTCTTCTGAGTTTCTGAACCCAGGCTGCCTCGAAAGTCAGTCTTATTCTTTTTCACAAGTGAGAACAGATGTTCACAGTGAGCAGAAGAAGGGGGTATTGCCAGAATGTGGAACATCACATCTGGCAAGTGTCTTGAACACTTGTTCCCCATCCTCCTGAATTCAGCTGACTGCATTCCGCGCAGCATCCACCCTGTCAGTGTCCTGAATGCAGCTGGTCAAGTCTGTACACTGGTGAGTCATTCTTTGCTCAGGTAACTACAGGAGGGACCAAGTGTCCAAATTTCAAAATGGCTGCATAAGTGTGAAAACTTGTAACTGGTGTGTCTCCGTACGCGTCTGAAGACGAGGAGGGAGGGGATGGGGAAGAATTTCAAGAAACACCTTGGAAGGAACAGGTCCTTTTAAGGGGGCCTTGCCCTTGGATTTCTTAGAAAGATTGAATGACAAGAGTTTGGAAATAACGGCCTTTTGCTTACTCGCCTTCGGACGTAATGAACGTGCGTCCGCCAGTCGGGTCGAGGAGGTATGGTAATGGAGTTCGCGCGTCCCCTGCGCGGAAGCGTCCTCGACGCCGGACATACGTTCTTGGGATAGAATGGATTGTCCCGCGGAATCGACGCGCGGGTCCTCCGGGGCAGTGAGCGACTCTCGAGAAGTGGAGCGGCTCGACCCGTTGGTGTCCTTCACCATGTTGGGCACTGGTGGATGGGATGATCTCAAATGCACGAATGCAAAGAGGAGACTAGGTGGTAGATCGAGGGATAGATACTACTCGATCGACCTGATGGGAGAAGGATGTCAACGATCGAAGGCAAGTAACGATCGAAGGACAGGGGACAGTACGAAATCGCACTGTGATGACCGGCACTCAAAAATGCTGAGTTATGGTGCATGATCGAAATCTCGATCAACGTGATCAAAACACTAATTTGGCGTCATATACTGTACCATGTCAGACCATAGCATTCAAGGCAGTCAGCTAGCTCTGTCAGGCCGAATTTTTGTGGCAAGTGCAGTCATAAGATAGTCACGTGACGCCCACCCGCAGCGTGTACTAGTACGATCGACTTTTACCAAAGAAAAAAGATCCGTATGCACTAGTACAACAAAACTGGAAAGCTAAACCTAGAAGGAGTACAATAAACTTCGTACCAACTTAGTATAAACGAGGCGATGTGGTGGAAAGCACGACTGGCGTGGAGAAAGATGGCGGCCGAGGAGCGAAGGGGTTCGATCGTCGTCGGACGAAATACCGGGTAAGTGTTCAATCGTAGAACGAAATTACCAGGTAGTCCGAATGGGAATGAGTTACCGAGGGCAACGAAGAGAAAAGAAGGTGCAAATAGGCCGCACCAAAACAAGCTCGCGAGAGAACAAAGACGAAGGAGCCAGGCGACGATCGAACAAAATCGCGAGAGTCGCGACGAAGAAGTCGCGAGATTAGAGGCGATCATGAAAAAATATTAAAGTGATAGCCCACCAAAAGCCTCACACGACAAGAATATCAAGGGTTTAGCGCAAGCCACAACTGAACAAGTAAAGAAGCAAAACACAAGCAATCTTTACACAAAGGCAGAAGAATAGGTGAGACAGAGCACAAGACTTACCCTGCTTGGACGGCAGGCCGAAGGTAGAGGGAACAGACCCTGTGATGTACTCCTTGCTGCAGGTTGACTAAGGTAGATTTTTGGCGTCATATACTATACCATGTCAGACCATAGCATTCTACGGCAGTTAGTCAGCTCTGCCAGGCCGAAGTTTTGTGGCAAATGCAGTCATAAGACAGTCACGTGACGCCCACCCTACTTCCGCCAACAGAAGTTGCCGATGTTTGCTTCCCGAACCGCATTTCCAGAGGGAGTTCTGCCGTCGCTGGTCTCAGACCTCCGACCACTGGGATGAGACCATTCCCCTCGGTCCCTGGTTCCTTTGGGCCATGGAGGAGTGGCTCAACCCCTCCACTCTCCACCCCATGGTTCCCATCTCCCTCCCCACCCAGGCCCTGAAACTCTACACAGATGCCTCCAACTCGAGCTGGGGGACCACTTAGAGAACGGTCATGCCTCGGGACTGTGGGATCCACAGACCTCCCGTCTCCACATCAACGTCTTGGAACTGGAAGCGGTCAGGCTAGCTCTCCTCCGCTTCCAGGACCAGGTCTCGCACCGATTTGTTCTCCTACTCACGGACAACACCTTGGTGGCTTGTTATGTCAACAAAGAGGGGGGCACGTTCAATCAGCCTCTCCCTTCGGACAGAGGCTCCCCTTCGCTGGTGTCAAGCTCAGGGAATCACCCTTCGCGCCAGACACATAGCGGGGATGCACAACATCGTGGCAGACTCTCTCAGCCCTCCAAGCCCGTCCTCTACACGGAGTGGACCCTCAGCTGGCTCGCGCTTTCAGCGGTGTGGGAACATTGGTTCAGGCCCATGGTCGACCTGTTTGCCACCCGATTCAACCATCGTCTGCCAGTGTGTACGTCTCTCCTGTCCCCGATCCCCAAGTGTATGTGATCGACACCCTATCCCTCCCCTGGACGGGCCTCGTAGCATACGCCTTTCCTCCCTTCCTGATCCTCCACAAGGTGATCAGGAAGGCGAAACTGGAAAGACCCAAGCTCATCCTCATAACCTGTTAGTGGCCGACTCAGTCCTGGTTTCCGGACCTCAAGTCTCTCACCCACGTACCCCCCCTCCCGCTAACTACCCGGTGGGACATGCTCAGGCAACCCCACTCGGGCTGCCCTCATTCCAACCCCCAGGTGCTCCGCCTTCACGCCTGGGTCCTGTGCCAGCCTGAATGCGATCATCTGCCCCCACTTCCAGGTCGGACAGATCCCAGTCCGTCCTAAACATCCTTGAAGGGGCGGGGGCCTCTTAGGACCTTCGGGACCTCGCAACGGCCTCTCGAAGGGTAAGCACTGAGTCCCTATACGACTACCGTTGGGGAGAATGGGTCTCTTGGTGCTCAGAACACTCTGTTCCCCATGATCTCTCTTCCAATATCCAGATAGGAAACTTCCTGTCTCATCTATCCTCCTCCCGTAGGCTGTCAGCTAGCTCCATACAGGGCTACAGGTCGGCCATCTGCACGACCATCCGCCAACTTGGCGGTCCCTTCTTTGAGAATGACTTCCTTCTCAGAGAAATTTCTAGGGGGATGGCCCTACGCAAGTCCCAGTCGCCTAGGTGCATTCCCCTTTGGGACCTCTTTATCGTCCTTGACGCTCTCAGAAACCCCCCCCCCCTTCAAGCCTATCTCCACCTTGCCCTTTAACCTCCTCTCCATGAAGACCACCTTTCTCCTCGCCCTGGCTTCGGCCAGAAGCCGGAGCGAGATCCACGCTATCAGCGGGGACCCCAGAGACATTGCCTTCCACAGGGACGGCTCTGTCTCTATCAAGTTCCTTCCTGAGTTCTTAGCTAAGAATCAGGAACCAGGCACTCCCTTTCATCCCTCGTCATCCCGCTTGCTGGCGGATATCCTGAAAGCGGGGGGGAGACAATGGACCTGTGCCCTTCCAGGTGTCTCAGATATTACTGGGAATGTTCACGCCCAGGCGTCCAAGGATCACTCTGTCCTATCCGCCGGGGCACATGAGGTCAGAGCCCTGGTGGCCTCCACAACATTCAAGCACTCTGTCCCCTTGTGCCATCTCCTGGAGGCAGCCTACTGGCGTTCGGAAAACCCTTTATAAGCTTTATTTTTAAGGGATATCCGCATGACCAGGGCTGACGGTTCTAAAGGGATCTCCTTTGTGGCGGCCAATACAGCCATAATGGTTAACCCCAAGAACCACTAGGGCGTTCTGCCCTCCTCCGATTCCTTTAAATTCTGCTATGGTCTGACACGTTATAGTATATGACGCCAAAATGGGGAGTTTTTATCATACTCTCTGTTTGGCTAGTATACTTACCGTGTCAGACTCTAATGCCCGCCCTACCTTCCCCTCTGGCGCCAGGGTTCTCGGGGTTTCCTTGTGCACAGGCCTTGCTGAATGAGGTTCGGGAAGCAAACATCGGCAACTTCCGTTGGCGGAAGTAGGGTGGGCGTCACGTGACTGTCTTATGACTGCATTTGCCACAAAACTTTGGCCTGGCAGAGCTGACTAACTGCCATAGAATGCTGCGATGGTCTGACACAGTAAGTATACTAGCCAAACAGGGAGTATGCTAAAAACTCCCCATGTTGGTGGCCTTACTTGTTGCTATGCTATGCCCATGGGAAAACCCAAGGCGTTGGAACGGTAAGTGCATTACATGTTAACACCACATCAGTAATAAAATACCTTATTTGTACAAAAAAAGAAATTTGGCCATAGGCTGTTTATTAGCAGACATCAGAAGTGTGCATGAACAGATTTGATGTTATCACCCCTCTGCCTGTGATGCCAGCATTTACTCGTTAATTAGTAATTCACTGTGACTCATACAAGAACAACTGCTGGCCAAATATGGTCTGCGCTCTTTCCTCCTGATCCAGAAAATGAAATGAATGTGGCAAATAAAGATTGTTCATTTTCTTTCAAGAAGTATGTGACCGTTTCCATAAAGTATAACTGCGTTACATAAGACACCAACTTCACTCTCAAAGGAGGCACATTGAAGTTTAGGACTAACCAGTTATCATTGTCTAGGACTGAAAGTCCTTTACACGTCCTGTGAATTTCCCCCTCCCCCCACCTCCCCATTTTCCACCCCCTTGGCTCCATTTATTAGAAACAAATGAGAAATGCAATCGAAATATTATATCACATTTAATTTTTAACATAAACGAGCACTTACCTGTAAGTCGCAGTTTGTGTGGAATTCCATGCTGGGCTGAAAAGCAGTTGCACTGAAGAAGTCGGCCAGATTGCTGACGAACGCTACGCACACAGTGAGTAGCCCTCTTTAACTGAGTGACTTGTTTGGTCTGGTAGCCATTACTGTCAGTATTGTTATCATCAATATGATTGTTGTCAATAATATTCATTTTGGCGTCGTATACTATACCGTGTCAGACCATAGCATTCTACGGCAGTTAGTCGGCTCTGCCAGGCCAAAGTTTTGTGGCAAATGCAGTTATAAGATAGTCACGTGACGCCCACCCTACTTCTGCCAACAGAAGTTGCCGATGTTCATTTCCCGAACCTCATTCACCTTCGGCCTGCCATCCAAGCAAGATAAGTCTTGTGCTCCGTCTCGCCTATTCTTCTGCCATTGTGTAAAGATTGCTTGTATTTGCTTCTTTACTTGTTCAATTGTG
The DNA here is from genome assembly GCA_016801955.1 of Conus betulinus. Lineage (NCBI taxonomy): Eukaryota > Metazoa > Mollusca > Gastropoda > Neogastropoda > Conidae > Conus > Conus betulinus. The sequence goes on along the minus strand of JADBJO010017642.1, from coordinate 15,958 downwards.
GCTTGCGCTTGCACTAAACCCTCAATATCCTCGTCGTGTGAGGATTTTGGTGGGCTATCAATTTTATTATCTTTATGATCGCCTCTAATCTCGCAACTTCGTTGTCGTGACTCACGATTTCGTTCGATCGTCGCTGGCCTCCTTGTCTTTGTTCCCCCACGAGTTTGTTTTTCATGCGGCACTTTTGCACCCTCGTTTCTCTTGGTGCTTTCTTTACCTCATCCCCATTCGGACTACCGGTAATTTCTTTCCTTGATCGAACTCTTACCCGGTATGGCCGGTCGCCGAGGGGCCTAGGGGGAGTGAGGTGTCTGCCATTTCCCGCTCCCCTAGAGGCGAGTCTGCCAGTCACCTCCATGGCCGTGCCTGCTGACCAAACCGAAAATTCTGTTGGGGATTCTTCAGTTTCGGCCTAGAGGCTGAGGGAGGGCGCTTGGCAGGCCGTGCGATGTGAGGGAGTGCCTTGCTGGGGTAAGGCTGGGGTCTGGGGTTGAGAGGTGGAACGAGGGGCAGGGCCTGCCAGACGAGGCTGGCGAGGGGGCCTCACTGAAAAGGAGTCCGCCTGCTTGCGCTCCTCGACGGAGTGGTTGATGACTGTCATCGAGTAGTCACCGAATAGCGACTGTTCCTGCCCGGGAATGCATCGCAGGACCGCCTTGAGCGCCGGGGAGAGATGCGACTGGGGAGAGGACAGCATCTCTGACGGCCAGTAGGCAGTTGAAGTGGCTCCTGGCTGAGCTGTCGGCCGCAGCTGAAAGGTGATGCTCAATCTTTTGGATGAGGAAGCGCATCAGGGGATTGCCAAGGGGGCGAGGGTCTGCCTCGAAGTGTGACCCAGACTCGTCAGCGTCCGGGGACACCAAGACAGTGCCGTCCTCCGGAGACCAAAGCTCCTCAGCACGCTGTAGGAGCATGTCTAGAAAGACATGCCCTGCGGTGGTATGTATGAGCCCAGCTCGTGCAATCCTGTCCCACTCCACGAGATTTTTAATGGAAATGGAGGTGAAGGTCGGGGGGGGGGGGGCAGGGTTTGGATCAGCCAGCAGTCAGCATGGGAAATGGTGATTTCCAGGGTGGCTGGGTGGGCCGAAAATGCGTGGTTGGAAGAACGCGGGTCCTTGAGGAAGGATCCTACCTGGACTGTGTTGAGGGCAGAGAGGAACTCGATGCCCGGAGGAGGGACGGCCTGCGCACCCCTAGCCAAAATTGCTTGGCTCCCCATATTACCAATATCATTTGACTCATCAACAATTGTATATATCCGAGTCAAATCCATGCTCAGTCTCGGCTTGATTGTCATTATTTGCCACAGTCTCACTGTCCTCTTCACTGTCCTTTTCATCACTTATTCACAGCTCCAGCACCATTATTCTTACTATGCCCTTTATGTTTATCTCCATGATTGTCATTATCATCACCCCCATCACTGTTGTCACCATGCCCATAAACTGATGGTGCTGCCATTGTGCATTTGTCAGGTGTTGAGCAAACCATTCTAGTCTTTCTTCAGCTCTGAGACCAGTTGATCCAGTGGTCCTTCTTTTGTCACAAGACCTTTTTTGCTGGTTCTGGACTGGCAGCCTTCACTGTTGATGTACGTTTGCTCAATCTGCTGCGTAACCTTCCACTGGACAATTTTGTCTGGAAACTGTTCAAGAGGAATGGCAAGTTTCTGCCGTATAATGCTAACACCTCAACTGCAGGTTCTTTTGATGCAAGTTTTGTTGAAGGTGCATGTCATTGTTTTCTGGGGCACAGAGTCATGTCCATGACATTGTATTTTGACTTGAGGAGTTTATCGTGGTGGCCTTCCTTCTGCAGAGTGCTGTTGATGGCTAGAGTGACGTTAGAACAGTACTCGCAAAGGCAACTCTTCATTCTGTTGGGTTGAAGAGTTTTTGTTCTTTTGAGTCTCAGTGCTGCAAATTTTGACAGAGGAATGTCCACTCCTGTCTCCTACGCGCACTGCTTGTGAGCTTTAGCCTAGTTTTTTTTTTCCATGAAAAGCGTAGGTTCCAGAGATTTGAACTGACAGTGGTAGGAGAAGGGTCGTCCCTGGAAACATCTGCTCTGCAAAAAAAAAATTTGAATGGTGGAGACAGGCGAAACCTGTCCTGTAGAACCGACACTACCCAGGGGCTGAGGCCCATACGTCGCCACTGGCGGGCATGCCGGGAGAGGCTGCCCACCGGGGGGGGGGGGGGGGGGGGGGGGGGGGGGGGGGGGGGGGGGGGCCACAGGATGTAGGTGTCTTGATGGGAGGGTTGGGCCTGCTCCGCGTCCTCCCCGGGTGACTCCCCTAGTCACTGGCGTGTGGGCGTGACTGTTGGCCGAACTGAAAATTTTGTTGGCGAGGTTTCGGTTTAGCCTCGGCGAATTCTGTGGGCGCTTGGCAGGTCCCGCGGTGTGAGATGGGGCCTGTCTGGGAAAAGGTCTGGGCCTGGTGGAAGGGGGGTATGAACGCAAGGGGGGCCTAAAAGGGTGTGGCTGAGGCCGAGGCGCAAAGGACGCAGCCTGCTTGCGTTCCACGACTGATAGTGACATGGCCGTGGTGGAGTAGTCGCCAAAGAGCGACTGGTCCTGGCCCGGGACGCACCGTAGGGACGCCTTGAGCGCAGGGGAGAGAGAGGACCGTGCTAGCACAGCGTCTCTCACTACTAGCAGGCAATTGAAGTGGCTGGTTGCTGCGCTGTTCGCCGCAGCCGATAGGTGATGCGAGATTCTGTTAACCAGGTGCCGCATAAAGGGGTCGCTGAACAAGCGAGATTCGTCCTCGGGGTGTGTTTCGGAGCCTGAGTCCGTAGCCACTGGGACGGCGCCGTCATCCCCCGGCCAGAGTACCTCCGCCCTCTGCAAGAGCATGCTAAGATAGGCGTGCCCGGCAGTGGTGTGTAGAATGCCCATCCGGGCTACTCGGTCCCAGTCCTTTAAGGCTTTAAGTAGAAATGTAGAAATCCAGGTGGTGAATACTGCCCCTAAAAAGACACAGTATGGACCTGTTCAAACAGAAAACAAGCACCAGATCATGAATATCTTATCACTCTGTTAATAATAATTATTGTCAGTAATGGCTGCTGAAAAAAAGTGTGACCGGACACATATACAACACACACACAACAGGTTGTATGACACAGCAGTTATGAAGAAAAAAAATCATCTTAACACATCTTTTTAATAAACCAATTATACAACAGCTCAAAAAGCAGCAGCTTTTGTTGATAATTTGACATACCCAGGTTTTTTACTTCAGCTTCAGCTGTTTAAAAGATGATAGTAGTAGTATAGCTATATAGCTGTTTAAAAAGACAATCAAAATCAGTCTTAATTACCTGTGATCCTGAAGTATAGCAGGTCAAGCACAATGATGTGACAGTCAATGGTCTCACTGTTGCAGTCAGCCAGCGCACTTTCAATTTTCCTGTTGTTCTTTGGCATGTAGGAGCTCAGGCACTCTTGGATGTCATGGCGATGATAATGGAGGCTGGCAGCAGCTTGGAACATGTTGTTCAATCTGTTCTCTCGGAAGCTGGTCACAGCAGAAGCAGTAGGTTTCCCAGCAGTCTCTGCAGCCATGCTTGTCATCTCCACGCGGCCCAAGGCAGTCACATGCCATCCAGATGTACCTACACCGTACAACAAAAAAGTGCAAGATATTTTTGGGTAAGCAGGAAACATTAAAACAGCCACAATTATATATAAATCATGTGTACTTGAAACAGAAATTTGTCTGGCAAACTTCACATAGAAAGTCAGATGTGTTACCTTTCCTCTTGAATGATGTGTACCTTTTAAAAGTAAATTACTAACAACCCATGAATACACACACACACACACACACACAAGTCACAATGTGTTTGTATTCAAAGGTTCTGCATCTTTACTCTAGAACTACAAGGATAGCATGACAGCAAGAGTAAAGTGTAAAAACCGACAACTGTGTCATCAATGACCAAAGTCAAAATATTTTACATACTTAGAACATGCAGCAAGATTTTTTTAAAAGGTGGATTTACAAAATGACAGTAAAATTTACCTGTATGCTGAGCATTCTGATGAGTTGAAACTGTTGAAGCCAGGTACTGCATCTCTGCCAAGCGGCTCCCCCTTCTTCTTTTCATCTTGGGCCAGTGCTTTTTTGCTTTCAGTACCACCAAGACCAAGCAGGAAATGGGCGTTGCAATGAAGAAACTCCAGTCCTTCATCTAACTGCAGCAGTTCTTGCCTTTCTGCCTCCAGCTTTCTGCCAAGATTTCATGACTGCAGCCCGGTCTGTCTTGATGGTGGACAAGCCAAGGAGAAGATGGTAGAAATTCATGTGACTGGCTCCTTCTGGATGGAGATCAGACAGCTCTTCAAGCATCTGTATGGCAATGTCCACAAGGGTGGAAGTGTGCTCTGTTGTCACAGGAAGAAAGCCACTGGCGGTGGTAGCTTGCTGACTGATGTAGCACTTCCCACTCCTGCTGGTTCCATCAGTGTGCAAGTCCCAGTGCTCGTGACTTCTGAGGACCTCTGCCACATGAGACTTGCTGACCACATGCCTATGGTCAGCAAAGCGTAAAGCTGACCTTTGTGAGGGCAAATCACCCTCTGGAATCCTGACACCACACAGGTGTGCAGCATTTCTGATGACAGCACCACACCTGTGAGCAGGAACTTCAGACTCTCCCACAAGCTCCATAACTGCTATCTTTGCCTCTGGTTTGAAGTGCCCATTTTCATCTTTGAGGCGCAGTTCTTCAGGATCTTGCAGAACTTCACCAGCATGTTGTTGGTCCAACAGTGTTGCTTCCATTTTTTCCTTCAGAGTATTTATCTTTGTTTTCAAATTTGATCTAGTAGTTTGGCTGCTCTTCAGTTTTTTCCTAAGACCATCTATCTTTCTTTGACAACCTCCACTTTGGCGTTTAATTATGTGCTCTGTTTTTTTTTTGTCATATCATTTCTTTCCTTTTTAGCCTTCTGTAATAGTTCGACTATTGTATTGTTGAAATTTTTCTGTTCACTGTCTGTAACTTGTCTCTTAACAGAAGTTGTTCTTGATCTGATGATTTTTTTTATCAGCAATCATTTTAGCCATTTCCGTTTCTAGTGTCATCAAATGTTTTTTTTTTTCATGCAAACCGTTTTTCAGAGTGTCAACTTCTGATTTTGATGTTTTGAGCGCTGCCTGTGATTCTTCCAGCTGCCGGCGGAGAGCAGCTAACCGTCTCCCATGTGCTGCTAATTTAATAGCCGCATTCCCATTATCCGTCTTTTCTTCATAGGTGACCTGAGGATCTGACAAATGTACTGCATAGGCAGAGGGTTCTGGTGGGGAAAAGTTTTGTTCCAGACTCTTTTTTAATACAAAATGCACTGGAGGCTGCGAAAGAAAGCCTTTCAATTCCTGCTGACTGCTGGGTCAGGAGGCACTTTTCAGACTGTCACAGGGTTTCCTGGTTTTGGCTAATTTTGTGTTGAGCTGTTTGTCAGAGAGCCCTGCAAGGTCTAACCCTGTCATGTGGAACCACTGTTTTTGTAGAGACAGGCCTTCTTTGTGGAAGATCAGCAGATCGATCAATCAGCAACCCATTTGTCACTGGCACCTCACACAGCTGGGACTGGTCAAAGGTATCTGGTGAAAGGCGATGGTGTCGCTTGATTCTTTCTTCTGCAAGAAGTGACCAATACTTCGACTTTCCAGTTCAAACCTGACATCCGTCTCTAAAAATCTCTGAAGATCACCATCACACGATAAAGTTGAAAACACCTTTGACCTCTGTTTTCAGTGTAGTGTGTGCAAAAATGTTTTCATCACACACTTTGTCAACAAAGGTGTGGAAATCTCATCCTAGCTCTTCTCACAAGTCCGTCTCAAACAGTCCAGCTGAAGAAGCAGCTTGTTGGTGGCAACTGACTGACTGGTCAGTCCTACTTTACCCCCCCTTCCTTCTGCTGTGAGGTACTGCTTCTTGCATCATGCGATGAAACTGGTCATCTTCAAGGAAAGAAAGGAGAATTTTAAGCATTTGACTTCCATTGTTTTTTTTTTAAGCTTCTCAGATGCGTGCACCTGTCAGTGTGGGAGAAAAAAAAGAAAGGAGAGGAGGAAGAGGTGTTTGTGAGCTTCAGTGTGTGTGTAGTGTGTGTGTGCATGCAAGTGTGTGTGTGTGTGTGTGTGTGTGTGAGCACGCCTATATCATGTGATTGTGAGTGTGTTTTTCAAGACATTATAGACATTTGCTATACAACCTTTTTACAGCGTTGAAGTGAATGAAATTTACTGGAGAATAATCTAGATGATCACATTTTACCATACATTTGCATAAATAATAGAAAGCTCAAAGCGCTGAAGTACCTCAACAATAGCAACAAGAAAAGCAAACTAAAACACTCCTTCACTCACACACATACCATTGATCATGTATTTTTTTCAAATGCCGTCTATTTTAATAAAATGTATGTTTTTTTCGTGACTGTGTTGTATAGGGGGGATAATAAACGGAATGATATGGTGGGCTCATACTCGCGAGAAAAATCCAACAAGTTCTACTGTCCCTTCTTCAATACTATTACAAAATACACATACGATGACAGAAATCAACAGACCGTTGCATGAAAACAAAAAAATAAACAATCACTATGCGCATTAACTTCAAAGAAAAATGCACGAACACAGCCGTGCAAGATCGACCAGATCATTTTTTGTTACTTGTGACCAAAATCATTCTACTTCCGGTAATCGAAACTGTCAAATAATTTTAAAAAATATGCCCCAACTTTTATTATATAAAACATAAGACATACGATTCGACAATGTGCAATCTTGAAATGATATTTAGTTAATGTTTAGGTAAAACAAGCCTTCCGATAAAATTAAGTCAACTTCGATAGGAAGACAACAAGAGTAGAGCACGTGTTTTTTCCTAACACTTTCACTTGATCACTTCTAATTCAAAACTAACCATAATCTGGTCATTCTAAACCAATCGTTTATTTGAAAGATGTGCTTAAATAATCGATCTGCCATTATCACAAATAAAACTTACACGGACACGGACGTCCCATTCATTTGAAGGGATGTGTCGTTCCGACACACTTGCCATATTGGTCGCCATTGTGATTGCATCGGAGTGCCTCGCGAATTTCCGCACACTTGCTTTTCCCGGCTTGCAATTGGTGGATATTGCACGGATAGAGCTAATTTGCATACCACTGTGTAGGACTTGAAAATCCTCTTTCCAGTGCACCCTAAGATGATATATCTTTATTCAGTATTTTTTGGAGATAGTTTAAAATTTACCCAATTTTTCAACTCATTTTCTCAAATTAATACTGGACTTTAATTATTTTGAAACTTATACCGTTTTAAAGAGGAATCTTTCATCTTTATTATGAAACTATTTTTAGATCACTCTGTCCAGCATGTGTAAAGCGAGTCGAGATTTTCCAACACCGTATCAGCTTTGGGTTCAGCGGACATTGCCAGTTTCGCTGACGGCGAAGCTGACTTTTCTTTTCAGGGGTATTTTTTCATTTAGATTTTCTCTCTCTCTCAGGCATTCATAACAAAAATGAAAAAAAACAACAACATGAGAATAAAAGTAGATAAATAAAGGTTTATTCAGAGTCAAAAGCATCGTCATAGATACAGTATTACACCAGTACTGCCTGATTGAAGTTGGCCTATTTTCACCTAAAATCAGCCTTTCCCTCACTGCTGACAGAGGCGTGCCGCTACCTACAGTCACGGACCTCCAAGCAGCCTCCGACAAGGTTGTATGGCATTGAAAATAAGGTAGTCCTCAACTGACACTGCTTTTTTTTGGAAAGTGTCCTATCACACATCCACTGGCACAGAATTCAACCACAGTAAAATTCATATTTCCAGCAGGAAATGATGAACACAGGCTCTCTTGCAGCGCTGACACAAAACCGAATTAATTTCCTGGGTCTGAGCACACAACATCTCGTTTGTCCTCTCACACAAACTCTCTGATACGCTGGAAGAGGTACTGCTTGTGAGTTTGGTTCAGCCCTAATGACCGCAGTTCTTGTGGCATGGCTGGCAGATTTGGGAAGGCCCTCAAAGTGGTCATGTTGAAGCTGCTTTCCACATCTGCCAGGGACTCCCTGTAGAACAGTCGACCAGGGTGCATGGCTGAAAAGTGGAAGTGGTGCAGCTTCTTGATGCCTTGAAGGGGCTTGAAGGCCGGGCTGAGAAATTCTTGCCGGTCATATGTAGGCATCTCAACTGCTCCATCTTCATGGCCCACAAGTTGCGGAATGTTGATTCCAGAAACTGCCATACTCTCCTTCACCGTATCACACAAGTCATCTAAGCAGTGTATGTCACATTTCCGGCAACAGTGTTTAAACAAACCAAAGCACCAGTCTGGCGCAAAGTTTGTGTGACCTGAGGGCATGAAATTTAATGTGACATTGTGTGCAAGCCCTTGATCACCCGCCAACAAAAGTACCACAAGACAAAAAGGTTCTTGTTTTGGCCCGCACAGTTGTCCCAATGGAGGTGCACTGATTTTTTTCCCCCAGACCGTAGCTACTGAAGAAGTGGTGGAGGTAGCTGACAGCACTGTTTGAACCCTTACTGACACAAACTGCTTCATCCACCAGATAATTTACTTGCTGTGGCAAGGCCTCACAACACACTCCAAAAATGCCACATTTCCGAGGGGTCAGAAAGTATATCGGGCCAGGTTGTGCAGCATCACTTGGGTAATGCACTTGTTGGGCATAATCAAAAGAATAGTGCATTGCCATATCTATGGTGTTGGGAGGACTTCGGTGTAGCCTTGTGATGCCAAACTGAGCTGCTACTGTCTTGCTTTCTTCAACAAGCATCTTATAAAATTGCCGCTCAGCATCCACTTGACTTAGATGTGCTTGTTGCTCTTGAACCAGCTCGCTTCTTCTCTTCAAAAGTCAAGTTGGCACTGCGGAAGATCTGCATGTTGGTTTTTTTTTTTGCATTTCCAGCACAAATCAGTCATTGGGCGAGCTACAACACATAGGGGCACAGCTGCAGCCAGAGTGTCCTGAATGTTGAGGAGGCAGCAACTTTTCTGAATCCTGAAAACATGCAGCAGCCTTGTAATCACATACAAGTAAAATATATATGTCACACAACAATGATCTGTTGCTATTTTTCCCTGATCAAATCACCCTTGTGACTTAACTACTCCTCCTTCCTAACCTCCCAGTCTCCCACTCGCACACACTACCCTCTCCTCCTCAACATAACTTGCCACTTGCTAATCAATCACAGATGCAAACTTAAAATGTGCTCTTAAATGTGCTCAAGGGGGCTAATAATACAGCATGATGTTTACTGTGTAGTGTGTACACTTGTGTATGTTTCTCTGCTCTGCATGTGTGTGTGTGTGAGAGAGAGAGAATATAGTAACGCAAGAAAATAAAGAGTTTTACAGCGCTTAAATATTGCCTGCTCTGTCGACACTTTCAGCATAAGTTCGGTAGACACGGCTGTTGGTGTGGCTGGAAGGTAGCAGCTTTATGTCATCTCGCTTAAAGCCAGGTACCCTTCCAGGCAGGCTGACAGCATGGTCCTCGGCGTAGCGCAGAATGAAGCTCTTCACATGATTGGTGTCAGCAAGGGTCAAGGAAGCAGTGTTGGATTTTCTTCCTCCAGACTTAGGTTTCCTCGGTGCAAGGCCATTCTCCTTGTGATGGCTAAGGAGGTTTAGCAGCTCGTCCTTGCTGATACTGTACAACAGCCCGTCCCATCCCCCAAATTATTGTTAGTGTCCTAGATGCAACAAAACAAATGGATTCAAACCTGTTGCTGGGATCAAATTTTGTTGAATTTTGACTTGAGGGTGATTCAAACAGTATTTATTGGCAAGGCAACTACTTGTATACAAAGCTAATTGTCAATCCTTATTTAGTCTGATCGTGACAAAAACTTAGGCTTGTTGATTCTGTCTGAGAAATAAAAATAAAAGTAACCATTATAATGTTAAATGATATACAATTGAAGATATAACTGACATTATTTAAATAAAACTATGAAAGAGAATGAGAAAGAAGTTCATAGGATACACTCAGAGACTTCTTTCCTGTTCAAACCAACTTCATTGTTTTGAAAATTACCAGTTTATGTGGTATGTTACCAGGACCCATGGATTTTTTATTCTTTAATTGCGCTGTGTGCATTCCTACTTCATGTACAGCAAGAAGGGGAATTTGGATTGAGTTACTGGATCCAAGTTTTTGTTTGCAAAATGATATTAGGGAAGTTGGGGCATGTATATTCATTTGGTGCTCTTATAGTCTGTGAAGTTTGTGTAAGGGTATCTGATAAATGACAGAAAGTGGGTATTAAATTTGTCCGGGGTGATGTTTGTGCTTGAATTTTGTGAATCTGTACGCTTGTTGCGTACAGTAGTGTTTATTGCCCTCCACCTTGCCGCTGTGGATTTTGCATCCGTTACCATTTGACTGAAATAGTCTCGTTTGACTTTTTCAGCTTCGTTTGAAACAGTTTCTCTGCTCTTTGTATTCGTCAAACAAATTTGCTGCTTTGAGTTGGTCATGCAGTACCATTTCTTCCAGCAATTCTGGTGTTAACCACGGGTTCATCTGCGGATGCCTTACTCTTTTTGATGTAACGGCACGTGTGTTTGTTTATGATGGTGAGGAATGTTTGGTACCAGAAGGACAGTGCATCATTCATTGACATCTGAGTAAATTATAAGTTAAGTTAATTGGGAAAAGTTTAGTCATAGAGGTATGCTGCTTCATTAAACTTTTTGAAAGAGTGGTATTGGATGGTCGTGTGGCCTTTGGGTGGTGGTTTTGGGAGCCTTAAGGACCACATGCAGAAGACTGGACAGTGATCACTAATACCAGAATGTACCAATAAAAACATCTAGTATTGCAGATTTGTTGTTAGTGTATTATGTATACATGATCAGCAAGAGTCGCAGTTGTTTTAGTTATTCTCGTTGGGTTTGTACTAACTGATGGAGTGCATCAAGTGATAGTGTACTTGTCCAAGCTGGTGGTGGTTTTAACATATCGGTATTAAAGTCCCCTAACAGTAGTATATTAGAACTTTTGTGACAGATCCAATCCATCATTTGTACAAAGTTGTCATACCATTCGTATGTGGAAGATGGGTGTCTATATAAATGTCTGATTATTAATGGCAGTGATTTGGAGTTTTTTAATTTCAATCTACATATATATATATATATATATTCGACAGTATTAGTTTCAAGATCAGTTCTGCGTAGGATAATGTTGGCAATTGATTGATGAATGTATATGGCAAGACCGGTATGTTGGGGTTGATCACTGTCGCGTCGTTCTATGTTGTATTCAGGAATGCTAATAAGGTTATCTGTGTGCGCGAGAGTCTAACCTTGTTTCACTGACACCAAATACTTGTTCTGGATGGGGTGACTGTTTTAAGAGCGATGAGGTTTCATGGACCTTATTAGATAAATGAGAGCATGGAGTAGAGAGTTGAACTTGGTGTCGGGCAAGTCATCTGTTGCAAGGATCAGGGCAGCTCCCATCTGAGCAAACAGCACGTGAGAAGTCTTCTCATGCGTCTTTTTTGACAGATTGGGTCACGTCAGCTTGCCTTCTATTAGCTGCACTGGCAGATATGTGGTCGGCAGTCAACTTGTTTCTTACTAGAGCATTTCTTTGAAAGTTCGTGCAACCACTGACGATAGTATTTTTCTGACCAGTCTTCACACACAATGAACACTTCATTCCCTGAGACAATTCGTCTAACTCAGGCCAGGAAAACTCTTTCTCCTACCCAGAATCCAGACGATGGCAGTCAGAGGCAACGATGTTGGATGCTGTCGTTTCCCGTGTTCTTATCTGTTCTTTCCCAAAATGTCAAGGGGTCCCTGGGTGTCAAGGGGTCCACAGAAACAGGTTTGACACGCATACAATTGGTCCTCGCCTGTTTTAACGGGTACTGTATGCATTTTTTGCGTTATCAGAAGCTCTGTCAGCCATGCCATCAGTGATAGGAGTTTCTGGAGGCTCATCAGAAATCCTGGATGCAACCTCGGATGAGGAGGATGGAATAGCTGAGATAGAAACAGGGGTAACACTGTAAAATCTATTTTAAAAAAAAAAAAAAAAGATGACTAATAAAAAATGATTTCACAGTCATTTTACCAAAGTAAAAATCATAAGTCTGAGGAAAAGAAACCAAAATAGCAACAGTCTCATGCAGTGACTGAGGGCACTTTGTTTATGGCGCCAGGCATAGATTTTAGGGTATTTTTGTTTCTCAGGTTCTAGATAAAGTGTCATTATAAAATTTGGCACAGAGGCAGAACATGTAAAAAGTATTGCACATGCCAGTTTTTATGTATCTAGCTTATGTGATATTTTTTGTTTTCAAAACTGTTGTGCCCCATAAACTTCTCCTTCCCATTCTGGCTGTTCTTGATGACGAATTGTGTCTATGGTTTGCCTTCTCTTCTTTTCTTTGATGAAGTTTTTCTGGGTGCTGACTTGACCCTGGACACATCTTTTTTCTCTGCATACTCCACTGCAGTCTCTGATGCCCTCAGTTCAAGCTTCAGAATAACATCAAGCAAAGCTGTGGAGCCCTTATTGAATTTTTGAACCGCAACTGCCAAGGCCGTGTCCACAGTCTTGAAATTGGCCCGTCTTTCTTTAGGGCAAATTCTCTGAAGGAGCGAGTGGAAACTTTCATTTGATTTTGTGTTTTTCTCACTCAGGCAACTTTGGAGCAGCTGGGGATCGCCAAGCCTTTTGTAGACAGGAATCGGGGCATCAGCGATATCTCAGGGGAGAGGATGGTTATGGGGCCGAGGTTTACGGACCTGGTTCGCTTGATCCCTCTGGTATAAAAAACACCAGGAGGGCTTGCCTTGAGGACAGAAAGTGTGGTGTGGGTCATGATCAGTGCTGATGGTGCGGAAAAAACTGGCCCAGACAGCATGTTCCATTTTCTTGGCATCGCCAGTGTTGTCCTTTATGGCTATATCATAATAATTTGTAAGCTTTTTTGACTTGTGAGTTGATTTTAAACGTGGTGACAGCCCTGATATGGCCCTTTGCGGTCGGCTGGGCTATAAGCAACATTATCTTATCTTATCTTGTAAGCTTTTTGATTGTGTCATCGGTCAGTTTTTCTCGCTCCCCAATGGGAAGTTTCTGGGCCTTTCTTTTTTCTACAGGAGTAATTAGAGCAGTGCCCAGGTGCTTTGTAACATGGTTGACACACTCGATTTTCACTACCTCAGTGCCCTGGTACGGATCTTCATGTACAGTTCTGGTGTGTGTCTTGGTATCACCATCTCCTAACATTTCAGTGTACCTAAACTTGAATTTTTCAACAGAGCGGTTGAAGAGAATGGCAGCACCTACAAGCTCCGTAGCATCTGATGAGCAGTTTATATTTTTCTGGCAATCAGGACGATGGCTTTTCAATCCATTCTGCTTATGTTGGATCATTTGTGTCTGGGGCTGTTCCGCAAAACTTGGCAGTAATTGCTAAGGGTCACAAAAATCAATGATCAGGTCAGTGATAATGTCTATGACAGTGACAATGCCACTATGAGATGTTCAACCCTGTTTTTGCCAGCTTCCATCAATAGAAATGGATATGTCTAGCATACCATCAACACCGGGATTCCCCAGATTCATTTGACCATAGGCACTCCTTATTTCCTCAGCAGCCTCTTACAGATGTTTTTCTGCTGCACTTTTAGTACTCAAATGCAGCTGGGACTTGTAAAAGTACCAGGTTTTTACACATGGGCTGCGGCATGTTCATTATTCCAAAAAACCTATGCATCTGAGTGTAACTAAAACCACAAGTTGTAGAGGCAGCAACCAGCTGCCTGTTGATGTCGTAGCCTGTGTGCTTGGAGCCCGTCTTCTGGGAGGTCCAGTCATTGCAGATGTTGCCACACTCAGCACACAGGACACCACCAACGTAACTGATGACCCCATTCGGAAAGTTAGGCCACCCCCCACCCTGTCTGTATGGTCAGCAGCTGAAAATGTAATAGTTCCCTCAGAAAAGGTGTGTGTGTGTGTGTGAATGCTCATTTTTGTGGAAAAGAAATCTCAAATTATCCCAGAAATTGTGTAGTGTGTGTGTGTGTGTGTGTGTGAGAGAGAGAGAGAAATTGAGTCTCTGAACGTACACACCTGCACATGTATTCTCTCTCACTCACTCTCTCTCTCTCTCTCTCTCTCTCTCTCTCTAAAACTACAATTAAAGTAAAAAATAACTGAAGGAATGTACCAACCTGATACAGGTAAGCGACAAGGTTATAGTAATTCATTCATGGGGCTGCTAAATCCAACGAATATGATCAATACAAGTCCAACACCACATGAACACGACCACAGAAGAACACACACTGAGTGTCAAATAATCACCATTTTTTGGTGATGCTGCTCGTTTCTTTTCCCTGGAAGTCTCCTCTTCAAGGCACCTCAGAAGAGGCACAAAATGGTTTGCCACCCAGAACTGGGGAGATACGTGGTCTCCTGTGCACGAAGTCCACATGATCCGCACAGCGAAGTGCTCACTCTGATGTTGGGGAAGGAAGGAGCGATTCATTTCCCTCCAAGCCAGGGCGCTACCCAAGTTTGGATAGAGAGTCTGAATTTCTGTTGAGAGAACATTGGCAGCAGAATGGTGCTGCCAGGGTCCCATGTCAGTGGAATTAGCAGCACACTTCATTGTTTCCTGCTCATAGGCTTGTTCCAGATCCAGTCACCAGTGTAGTGATAGAATGATTTGGAGACTTCACCTTCCAGATGAGAGACTCCTCACTGTAAATACTCTGCTGACAAGTTGCTGACAAGTACTTGTCCTCGTTTACAGCCATTTCACAGGTGATCCGAAGGTGTATTTCTGTGTGAAAGGTATATCTCATGACCAAACACTGCTGTGCTCAAGGATCGAGGAAGGCAGTTACCATCAGCCTCTGCAGAAACCGGTAAATAAATCCGTAGGCAGTGAACCTTCTGCAAGCAGCCTCTTGGCACTGTGGTCAGTTACTCCTTTGGACAGGACTGGTGCAGCTGTAGGAAATGGCAGTGGAAATGCTTCCAGTTCTAGGACGGTGTCACAGGCTCTGTTCAGCATTACTTCTCATCGTTCTGCCTGGAGCAGGACATGGCCTTGATTTGTGCTGCACAGCTGGTCGTTTTCCTCAACCTCTTCACTCTGCTGCTGGCAGGTTCTTCTGATAACATATATATTGTAGTGACAGACAGAACCTACATTTGGACACAACGTCCGTTGTTCCTTCGCAGCACAGGTTGCAAAATGCAGGTAAGGTTTCTTGACTTCAAAAGAAAAGGTTCCAGTTTTACAAACCTGATGGAACTGCTGAGAACCTGGAATTGGCCGGACACACGTTTCTGTTCTGTTTCTTTGAATGTCTTCTGGTCGGACAAGGAAAAAAAGTGTCCTTTTGAATAGTTCTTCGTCTTTGGCAAGATTATCAACACACCACTCAAAGAAGTCAGAGGCCTGGCAGATGACCACCTTCCTGCACAGTATAGGACTCCAGAGCTTTGCTGACGACACCAGTCTCACCATTGGCTTCACCTTTGCCATGCTCAGATTCAAAGTAGAGTCTTTGGGATGGGAACTTGGTAGTGAGTCAAATCAGCAAAGGTGTCCTTACCCTTATACTGTGCAGCACAGCCATCAGAAAATACATATAGGGGAGTCTCCTAATATGGACCACTTTTTCAAATAGTGCAATATCTCAAAGACAAAAGCATACATTTCAGTCCAGATAGTTTTCCTGTTTATTGTTATCTGTGCTGACAACAAACCACAACCAGTCTAAACAATAACTCTTCAAACTTCAACAAAAAGTGTTTTTTTTTAATTGAAAAACCTCAAGTGGTCCGTAAATTGGGGCCTTGGTGCCAAGTACGGACCAGCAGAGTTTTTAATAATATG
>JADBJO010017641.1:0-37114 GCA_016801955.1 Conus betulinus | reverse complement strand
CTCGCGCTCTCTGGCAAGCTGCACACCAGCCAAGGTTCAAACTGGGTCGCCTGATGTCATGCCAACTGGTGGTGACTGTCCACGTTTTGGACCAGTTTCAAAATGAATGTGACGGAGGCCAATCTGAGCATCGTGTGGTGTATCTTTCACGTTTTGGTTCATCTACAACCAGGGCCATTTTGTTCCTACAGCTTTTGTCAATCTCTCACCTTACAGAGTCTTGCTGATGCATGACACAGCATTTTGACATTTTGCCCTTTGACCCTTTAGACATAATGGCGGCTGTCCTCTCTCACAAAGAAGTTCACAAACGATTTTGTGACATCAGTGTCGCCTGCTAGCAGACCCGATATGTGACCAATGCTCTGAGGATTTCCCTGCCAGTTTCTTTTTTCTGTGCTGAAATGTCGAAAGTGCCACATCTGACAATGTTTAAGAAAGTGAAGAAAAAAATGCTGTACCAGCCCTGTGACCTGACCCCACCAAACGTGTCATGGGTTCATCGTACAGCCACACTCCCTCCCTCCACCAATCAGGTCAGCGCTTCAATATCATCAGACAAACCAACCACCCCATGCAGGTAAACCACTAATCCCTCCCCATGGCAAAACACACTGTCTGCAACTTGGGATTCTGTCATGGACCACCCAAACAGCAGACACCTTTGACACAGCTGTCTGATGATAGCACACTGTGTGGACACACCACACAGACACCTCTCACACAGCTGTCTGATGATAACACACTGTGTGGACACACACACACCTCTGACACAGCTGTCTAATGGATAACACACTGTATGGACATGCCACACACACACACCTCTGACACAGCTGTCTGATGATAACACACTGTATGGACACATCACACACCTCTGACACAGCTGTCTGATGATAACACTGTATGGACACACCACACACACACCTCTGACACAGCTGTCTGATGATAACACTATGGACACATCACACACCTCTGACACAGCTGTCTGATGATAACACACTGTATGGACACACCACACACACACCTCTGACACAGCTGTCTGATGATAACACTGTATGGACACATCACACACACACCTCTGACACAGCTGTCTGATGATGGCACACTGTGTGGACCCTGTGCCCTACAGTGACCCTGTGCCCTAGACACAATAATCCTGTACCCTAACACTGACCCTATGCCCTAAACACAATGACCCTGTTCCCTTCAGAGACACTGTGTCCTACAGTGAACCTGTGCCCTGAACATGACCTTGTTCCCTAGACGCATGACTCTGTGCCCTAAACACAATGATACAATGACCTTGTTCCCTAGATACAATGACTCTGTGCTCTAAACACAATGACCTTGTTTCCTAGATCCAGTGACTCTGCGGTCTAAACACAATGACCTTGTTCCATAGATACAATGACTCGGTGCTCTAAACACAATGACAGAATGACCTTGTTCCCTAGATACAATGACTGTGCCCCTAAACACAATGATCCTGTGCCTCACAGCGACCCTGTGCCCTACAGTGACCCTGTGCCCAAGACACCATGATCCTGTGCCCAACAGTGACCCCGTGTCCTTGATACAATGACCCTGTACCCTAAATACAATGACCTTGTGTCATACAGTGACCCTGTGCCATAGACACAATGACTCTGTGCCCTGGACACAATGACCCTTATCCCTACAGTGACCTTCTGCCATAGACACAACAACTTTGTGCCCTAAATACAATGACCCTGTGCCATACAGTGACCCTGTGCCCTTGACACAATGACCCTGTGCTCGTAACACAATGACCCTGTGCCCCTAACACAATAACCCTGTGCCTTACAGTGACCCTGTTCGCTAAACATGACCCTGTGCCCCCAAAACAATGACTGTGCCCAAAACACAATGACCCTGTTCCCTAGACACAATGACCCTGTGCCCTAAACATAATGACCCAGTGCCCTCAACACAGTGATCCTATTCCCTAGATGTAGTAAATCTCTAAAAAATTCACCATCCATATAGCCTTTTTTCCCCCTGAATAATTATACATCATTTTCAATGAATTTATCATGCAAGTACACAAAACACATACAACTAAAATATATCGCACAAAGAGCTATATTCTTCCTAAGAACCTCTACTAGTCAAGCATTACAAATCTCTTGTAGGCATTGCTACATAGCTACTTCACTGTAGGCACGCAAGCTTGTGTGCACATTTTCTCACACACACACACACACACAAACATACACACTCACACACCTGATGAATATCGTAGGGGGATTATCCCCAAGATTCTGTACCAGGAAAACATTACAAATCTCTTGTAAACACTAATAAACAGCCATTTCACTGCCTCCACATTTCCTGTCTCGGTGAACCTACCTGCTCGTCTGCCTCCTCATACGGATTGACAAAAATGGTGCAGCTTTCAATCTTGATTTCCTCCTGTTGAAAAAAAAATAGGACAGGATCATCATAGTGAAATGGAACAGCTTTCTATCCTGCATCAATCCTGTGAACCAATACAGATGATAACAATGACACTAAAAGAAACAGCTTTCTATCCTGAGTCATTCCTGTGAACCAGTAAAGATGATAATAATGACACTAAAGAAACAGCTTCTCTCCTGCATCATTCTTGTGAACCAATACAGATGATCATAATGACACCAAAAAGAACGGCTTTCTATCCTCCATCATTCAAAAACACTGACGACTGTTAGCTGTGCGTAGTCTATGGAGACCGTGGGAGTCAGAAACACTAAGAGCTGTCGGCTGTGCACAGCTAACAGCCCTCAATGTTTCTGACTCCTACAGTCAGTCACTATAGGCACTGGGTCCCCCACACAAAGACTAGGGTTTAAACCACATGGAGGCTGAACCCAGACCAAACACCTTGCCTTATACACTCTTTCCAGTCCCATGCCCTCAAGGACAGGAGGAATGCTGCAAGGGTGGGGTAGATGAGACAGAAAGGAGTGGAGGGGGGAGGGGGGGGGCGCATGTGGGAGAAACGGGCTGTTTGCAAACAATGAAGAAATATTACCACCCACAGCGAACGCTGCTCACCACACCCCCACTCTCTCCACACAAGCCAAATGACAGCTCTGCCTCCCACTTCCAGGGGCCTCAATGACCTCCGCCTGACCTGACTGAAGGATGGATTTCCCCTGCCTTTCATCGGATCCAGCTGAGAATACAACAGATGCTAAATCAGAAGTCAGGTGGTCGTCCTTCCAGTTTTGTTTTCACCAAACAAACGGCACAATTCCACAGATCTACAAAGGAAGTGGATGTGTGAGAGTGCAGGACTCTGGTTTCTTACCTACAGGAGTTTTCACTAAGTAAACAGCACAATTCCACTGATCTACAAAGGAAAAAAGGGGTGAATGTGTGAGAGTGCAAGACAATGGTCCTGCCTGCAGGTCCTACCTTGGGTTGTGTCCTTCTTGTCCACCTCCACTTTCTCCATAGCATCCAAGGTCTCCAGGCCCCCTACCAGTCTGTTCACAGGGCAACCACCATCATTATCACCGTCATCATCATCACTGGCATTTTCATCACCATCAACAGTAATTTTTTATCTTCATTATCATCATCACCATCATCGTCATTATTATATCCATTCTCATAATTAGTCTCAATGTCTCAAGCCCCCAATCCCTCCAGTCTGTTCATACTGCATTCACCTTCATCATTGTCGTCAGCATCATCATCATCATTACTACAACATAATCACCCCAAGCCCCCTTCACGCCCAACAACGATCTGTCACCACAACAATCTTATCACCATCATCATGGTCATCATCTCCAGCATACCACAAACCTCTTCCTCAGTCTGCTGACATCATCACTTCTACCACCATCCCTGTCGTCGTCGTCGTCATAATCATCATCATCACCACCATCATCATCATCATCATCACCATCCACCTCATCATCATCATCATCATCATCATCATCGTTACTGTCATATCCTCCATTATCATCATCCATCATCACCCACTCAGATCAGCCACAGACGTGAAGAAAGCAAAGCACAGAGTACGTTCAATGTGGCAGGAAGTAGTATATCTTATCCAAAGTCATTCATGAAGTACCATCAGTTTTGTCATCCATAAATTACTATTTTTCCCACCATCCTCTTCAGCCTAAAGCTAGCCTCTGCCCTGGCTTTGCTCCTTGAGTTACAACACGCCATCCATTAATGCTTTCTTACACACAGCTGTACACAGGTTCTTGCTGTCACAATACAACCTCCGGCAAACTAAGGGAACTATCATTATGAAGCCACCATGAGGCGACAAACCAGAGAAGACACTGCGTTGTAACGAGTCAGGTGTGGTTGTTTTTCACTGACACCTGTTGGATGTGAAGACACTGCAATGTAACGTGTCAGGTGTGGTTGTTTTCACCAGCACCTGTTGATCCAGCATACGCAGTACAGTATGTACCAAGCCCCCTACAACAGGATCTGAGACAAAAACCACCTAGTCATGGACTTTAACACCTGGAGTTGAAGACATGGAGCAAAACACACCCCTCCGTTCCACACCAGAGCCCCTCAGCATGCCGACACTGAAGACATGGAGCAAAACACACCCCTCCGTTCCACACCACAGCCCTCAGCATGCCAACACTGAAGACATGGAGCAAAACACACCCCTCCGTTCCACACCACAGCCCCTCAGCATGCCAACACTGAAGACATGGAGCTAACACTCCGTCCATTCTGCACCAGTCCTCCTCAACTTGCTGACAAAGACGAATCTGACAGGAACTCGCTGCAAGCTTAGATGCAGAGCAGAATTTGAAAATAAGATTAACATCAAGATGTTTTAAACAACCTTTTTTTTTTTTTTCTTTCAATACCAAGTGAAGTCAAGACAGAAACAAACACATGTAACAAGATAGAAAGAAGTAGACAGAAAGAAGGACCAAAAAAGACATTAAAATGAAAGGAAGACAGGAAAGGAAGAAATAAAAGAAGAATGAAAACAAGCTCTGACCTTCCAAATACTGCGTGCTTTCCATCCAAATGCCTTGCGGACCGAAACGTGAAAAAACTGGACAAACAAAATGAGTAAGTACATAAGCCATTCAATCATTAAGAGACAGTTTAGCTTCCAGGAGCTAATTAGTTATCTCACACACACACACACACACACACACATAATGTATACACATTCATATATACATACACACTGACAGGTGTGTTCAACACATTTCTTCTTTGGGGCTGATTGGTGTTCAATGCATTCACGATCAAGGCAGCAAATGGATCTTACACAAGCTCTTCAAAATTAACTGTAGGAAGGAAATTTTTTTCCTCAACTAAAAATGATGGTCGGAAGTTAAATATTTTTCTCATGAGCTAACTTACTGAGTTACTGATCTGTTCTGAAAAACTCATTTCCTTAGTTTGAATACTTTTCAGGATGATTTTTTTAAAATTGACTTTAAAGACGTTTTTGACAATAAATGCACAGACATACTTGAGGAAGTGACAGCAAAGGCTCCTTGATCAGGATGAAAATGAAATCATTTAAGCTGACAATAAGGTGACTTCAAAACTGGAACAAAAACATGATATCCTTGGCTCAGAGATGCACAACTGAGTCGCTAATCTCCTCACCACAAAGGCTGAAGGCCAAACGACAAGGAAGAAAAATCAACAACAAAAAAGGGCCCCCCCACCAAAAAAAAAAAATGAGCAAGAGCAGGGAAGACAGAGGCAGCAGCAACTGACAACTGGGACTTGTTGGTGTTGGGTCCATTGTTGGCCATGCTCAGCACTCCCCGACCGGCGTGCACCAGGTTGGGCTTCAGCTCGTCTTTAAAGGCCTCGCCCCAAGCTGACTCTCCCCCTGTGGAGTAACAACGCTTGATGAATGAAAGTCAGCTCATCTTTAAAGGCCTTATCGTCAGATGAGAGGATGGCCGAGCAAGTGGTGGGAACTAAACAGGAAGTGTGGTGACGACAGCCACGCGTCATCACTCTTCCACCCTTGCCCCTGCCTCTCCTCCCTTTTTTTTTTTTACCCGAGCTAAAAAATGGACTGCGCTCATTAATACAGCCAGTGTTTATGGTAACGGTTTGTTCCATTTCTGTCTGGGTGAACCAAGCATTTCACCCCCTCTCCCCTCCCGCCCCACCCCTCCCCCCCCCCCCCCCTCTCTCTCTCTCTCTCTCCACACACAGGCTGAGCGCACGTGTTTCACACTGAACGTTAAACTTTCTAGGCCTAGACGAAGGTTTCTTCTGTTCTCTGCAAAAATGGCGCAGCAACGTTCGATACATTCGTTTTTTACAACAAACAGTCAAGCAAGTGGCAGCACAGCTGAAAGTGGAGATACTAGACCTAGATCTAATAAAAACTCAACTGAATCTGTGCAGTCAAACTCAGAATCAGCTGCAGATCCTTCTTCAGCATCAAAACCCCAATAAACGACAGAGGACAAAAGAATACAACAGTGCCTGGGTGTCTGAATTTCCTTGGCACAGAAGAGAAGAAGATGAAAAAAAAACTGGCAAGTCGGCAATTTTCTGCACAGTTTGTGAAGAAGCTAAGAAAGTTAATGGCTTTACAAAAGGATCATGCAACTTCCAACGATCAGCATTAGTTGAGCACCAGAAAAGCGCCAGCCATGTAAGCGCCGTTTCCATAATACAACAGAAAAAAAACGCATGGCTAATGTCGTTTCACACGTGCAAGATATAACGTCATCAGCGCTGCAAGAACAACTTAGAGTTGTTTTGTGGATGGCAAAAGAGGACATCGCACCAACAAAGTTTTGACAGTGTCCTTTCACTTTTGAAAGCAGCTGGCTGTCCTTCGCTAGAAAAAGCTGCAACTTACTCTCTCATCAAGATATCGTTGAAGAAATGGAGAAAGCATTAGTTCAAGCTACCAATGAACAGATTGACGACGCCATCTCAAGAAGTGGCCACATCGGCATCATCATTGATGAAACTGTCAATGTCACCATTGACAAAAAGCTCATCATCTACTTAAGGATTGTCAAAGAGGAAAAACCAAAGACTGTGTTCCTGGGAAATTTCACTGTTCGTGATGGCACCGCTGAAACGATTGCCCACGGTGAGAGAGGCACTTGCAGTGAGACAGATAGACTTTGAAAAAGTCATTGGACTGGCATCTGACGGTGCTAGTGTCATGACAAGGCGACTCAACGGTGTAGGTGTGAAGCTGAGGCAAGAAAACAACCCATTCCTCATTCACATTCACTGTGCGTGCCACAGAGTTGCTCTTGCGTCACAAGATGCTTCAAAAGCAGTGAGGAAAATCTTGGACTTCAAAAACACTGCAAACAGCGTCTACAAATTCTATCAATATTCTGCAACACGCAACGAGCGACTGAAAGAACTGAATGCTGTGCTCAGTGATGATGATTTTACTAGCTTGAAACAACCATGCTCAGTCCGTTTGGCTTTCTCTCCAGAGGGCAGTGGACTCACTTCGTCTTAACTGGCCAGCCATCGTTATGGAATTAGGGGAGGAGGCATCTCGACAAAACAACGCTGTGGCAGACGGCCTATTACGTCAGGTGCAAACGTTTGCATTCATCGCCATGACGCATATGCCGTCAGACCATCCTTGCCATCATCAACAGACTGAATCTGATTTTCCAGAAGGACAGCGTTACCATCTCCACCATTAGACCTATGGTTCAGTCCACCATCACTGAACTGGAAGATGGCTATCTAGCCGGACATTCACGACTTCAAAATGAAGATGACTTCATGACTGAAATTACAGCTGACGGTCACTGGCATGGTGTGAAAATGAGTTGCTACTCTGCAAACGCAGTTCAAAACACATGAACAGCTGAGGGAAGAATTTGTGCAGCATACAATGACTCTCTCAAGGGCCCGATTTCCAGAGCAAGACCTTGACATCATCCACAACATTGACGTTCTGCTGAATTCAGCAAAATACCCTGATAGGCTGACGCTCTGCGTGACTATGGCCAAGATGCACTAAACGTTGTCCTTGACCACCTTGGAAATCAACGCACGACATCCGACGGAAGCCAAAAGGAGCCAGTGCTGAACAGTCAGGATGCTCGCCGAGAGTTCAACCACTCAAAGCTGCACTCAAGGGGCTGGCAGGCTGAATTTTGAAACATGTGCACTGGTCATTCGTGACTACAAAGACGTTTTTTTCCGAATTTGCCAAGCTGGCCAGCATCGGTCTTTGTATACCAGTTACCAGAGTGCCAGCAGAAAGAGGATTCAGTCTGCAAAACAGAATTAAAACTGCCAAAAGAAGCAGTCTGTCCGAAAACCGGGTCAACAGATTAATGCTGTTGTCATCAGAGGCACGCTCTTTTGATCAGTTTCCTTTTGCCCGGGCGGCAAACATTTTCAACGGCATGCGGCAACGCCGCAAATAGGCCTAGATGAAGAACTGTTTAGTCTTCTGTGTACGGCCATGGACTGCGTGTGAATTTTGTGACCGAGTACAATAATCTCTTTGCTGACGTATTTTTCTTGGTGGCGTTTTTTTTTTTTTTTTTTTTTTTTTTTTTTTTGTGTGTGACGTTTGTGTCAGTTACTGTGACAGTTGCAGACTTTTCTCTCTCCCGTCTCACTCAATATTCAACCGTTCCTGCTGATAATTCAGATCTGCCTGACTTGATCAAAGTTGTGTGCGTGTCAGTGACTGTAATCCTGCAGCCCATGGATTTTACATCGGCGTGACGCGTCAGATCTTTCCGGACAGTGACTATGTTTAACTTGACTGTTGCTGTGTCAGTCTCAAGTTACCTTCACTAAACTGTTGCGATGCTGATGGATATCGTTCATTCATTTGGGCAAGTTGGGTTTTTTCAGTTTTCTACTTTGATATCTGCCCGTTTCGTGCACTGCAAAATGATTTGTGCTGTCATCGGTTGTTGCATTAGTCCGTCCGTGTAGCCACTTGCAGTTGTTTTGCATGATTGACCCCAATACTTTGATTTTATTTTTCTATGCTGCATGATTAGGATGGTACCGGCTAGTGCTTGGCTTGTACCCGGAATTTTTTTTCTTTGCCGGTACCAAATACCGGCAAATGCATGATCTGCTGGCTGGCACTTCCTATCACTCTCTCCTACCCCTACCCCACCATCTCTTCCTTTTACTCCGCCCCCCCCCCCTCCCCCCACCTCCTCTCCATAAATCTTCCCTACTCTCAATGTTTCCCCCACAAAACTTTCCTATCTCCCCCTTCCCAACGATTACCAAATATAAATGCTCTCTTTCATGTATCATATAACTTGAATTTTCCTTTTGTAAATATATATTTTTTTAATAAGGAAATCAATTTGAAAAAAAAAACTGACCTCGTCCTGTGCCTGTAGGGTCACCTCCTTGAATCTGGAAACATCAGACAACAAAGATGGCAGCGCTGACCTAGCTTGTCACATCAGACAACAAAGATGGCAGTTCTGACCTTTCTTGTATCATCACAAACAACAAAGATGGCAGTGCTGACCTTTCTTGTATCATCACATCAGACAACAAAGATGGCAGTGCTGACCTAGCTTGTCACATCAGACAACAAAGATGACAGTTCTGACCTTTCTTGTATCATCACAGACAACGAAGATGGCAGTGCTGACCTAGCTTGTCATATCACATCAGACAACAAAGATGGCAGTCTGACCTAGTTTGTCACATCAGACAACAAAGATGGCAGTGCTGACCTAGCTTGTCATATCACATCAGACAACAAAGATGGCAGTCTGACCTAGTTTGTCACATCAGACAACAAAGATAGCAGTGCTGACCTAGCTTGTCATATCACATCAGACAACAAAGATGACAGTGCTGACCTAGCTTGTCATATCAGACAACAAAGATGGCAGTGCTGACCTACCTTGTCACATCAGACAACAAAGATGGCAGTGATGACCTAGCTTGTCACATCACATCAGACAACAAAGATGGCAGTGCTGACCTAGCTTGTCATATCACATCAGACAACAAAGATGGCAGTGCTGACCTAGCTTGTCACATCAGACAACAAAGATGGCAGTGCTGACCTACCTTGTCACATCAGACAACAAAGATGGCAGTGATGACCTAGCTTGTCACATCACATCAGACAACGAAGATGGCAGTGCTGACCCAGCTTGTCACATCACATCAGACAACAAAGATGGCAGTGCTGACCTAGTTTGTCATATCACATCAGACAACAAAGATGGCAGTGCTGATCTTGCGTGTCACATCACATCAGACAACAAAGATGGCAGTGCTGACCCAGTTTGTCATATCACATCAGACAACAAAGATGGCAGTGCTGACCCACCTTGTTACAACGTGAAACGTTAGACAACAAAGACAACAATACAAATCAAACAATCAGACAACAAAGACAACATTGTTGACCTAACTTGTCAAAAACAAAAGCACTGCTATATTTTCCGAACTTTTTGTGGGGGTATAAAAGAGTATGTGTGGTCATTCTAAACATGTCTATATAAATACCACTCCCTGTCTCGCTCACTGCCAGGTGTGAACATGCACAAACAAAAACGCCTCAAAAGAATCCCTGCTTCAAGCTGTCCCCTCTATCTCAACATCCCCCCCTTCCTTCCCCCACCTTCCCATCCCACTCCCTTTCAAGCTCTCCAGAATAACCCCCAGCTGGTATGGCCAATAAAATGTTGCAGCAAAAGCTGCCAAGTCTGGAGATATGTTTCCTTCTCCCTCTAGCAGACACAACTGCCTGCAAACACGCTGCCAACTTCCCATCCCCATCCCCATTCCGCTCCCATACCCACACCCTCCCTTTTCTTCTTCCCAATCATCACCCAGTGAAACAAACAACAACAAAATCTCCAGATGTAGCTCTGACACTTCAGACTCTTTTCCTTCGAATAAAGACTCCTCCCTTTCAAGGCCTTGTCAGCACCATTTTACTCTGTACTGGACTAACCCCCCCCCCCCTCCCTCCCCCCCCCCCCCTCCCTCCCCCCTCCCTCTTTCAAGACTTATTCTTCTGCACCTTTTTTCGCTTCGTCTGTGTTACACTCGCCACCCAGTAATGGCTTCCCTCCTCTATGATCCCCAACCCCGCCTCCCTCTTTTAAGACTGAATCTTAAATGTCTGAAGATTTCTTTCCCTCCATCTGTCTGTTCTCCATCCCCCCCCCCCCCACCCCCCTCCCTCCGGCCTCCCTCCCCCTTCACTGACCATGAAGTTGCGGATGGAGCGATGGAAGATGGTGCCATCGTAGTATCCCCGGGCACACAGCTTGACGAAGTTCTCACAGGTCTTGGGCACCATGTCGCAGTGCAGCTCCACGTTCAGGGGACCCTTGGAGGTCATCAGCCGAACGTACCCCTTCTTCTTCACACGCTCATAGCGCAGCACGTCTTCATCGATCAATGCTAGACAACCCAACAACCACTCCTCTATTATCCATCCATTCCAGTAATATGTGGCAAAGGACGAATCACACTCTTTAACTCAAGCAAGATGTATTAATTCTATTCTTTGCCAATCATGACTGAAAACTACCAAAGCTGTGCATGAGAGGGGGAGGACAGGTGGGAGAGGGTGGACATGTGGGAGGGGGTGGACAGATGGGAAGGGGGTGGACAGGTGGGAGGGGTGGACAGGTAGGAGGGGGTGGACAGGCAACTATCCCTGCACTATCCTGGCAACTGAATTCAGTGACTGGCTGATGCCGATTGTTAAGTGGGACGCTGCACTATGTGTGACAAAGGGGGGTGGGGGTGGGGATGGGGGGGGGGGGGAGGGGGGGGGGGAGGCAGGGATTCAGTGACGGACAACAACTGGGAAGCTGTGCTAAGTGTGAGGGAATGGGTGGTCAGAGAGCTATTCCAGCACTAATCCCTGAGGCATACACGCATCACCTTGAAGATTTCATAATGATAATATTTTACACACTTCAATCACACTGAGCCAAACATGCATCACCTAGCTGATTTCATAATGATAATATTTACACACTTCAATCACACCGAGCCAAACATGCATCACCTTGATGACTTCCCAATGCAAATTTTCAACATGTTTTACACACCTCAATGAGACCAATCAGTCTCTGTGACACATATCGACAGCAAGTCACAGCCAATCACAATGCATCATCTTTACAGGGACAAGACACTGACTGACCAGCACTGACCTGCCTGGTGCTGGGTCTCTGGGTCCAGGGCGGTGGAGGTGAAGGAGGCGGCCACGTGACCCGTGGAGTAGGAGGCCTGTCACGCAGACATTATTATCATTAAGAGTACCTATATAATGCCTGTCACTGGCCAGAGACCAAGCCCTAAGTGCTTTGCAATCTGCATTCTCGTTTACACAACGGGCTGCCAACCTGGGTTGAGCCGACTCAAGAGCTGCCTGCTGGCGCTTCATTCAGTCGTTTCCCTTGTCATTCAGTCAATATCATTCATTCAATTTAACAACACTTTCATTTTTTCGATTTTTCAGACAGAGTGAATGCTATGTGTAATGTGTCATCCATACCAATGGCCAAAACGGCCTTCTCTTCCGAAAGTTGGTGATGGGACTTTATGTGTGAGCAAGATGTTATGCAAACGTTCACAAAAACTAAACCTTGTTTATAGTCTTATTCGAAGGACTATTTGGGAAATGGAGTCAGAACCAAAGTTAAATCCAAGGGAAAAATCCCCCAGTACCAAAACGGCCCCACAGAGATTCGAACCCGCAACCCCAGGATCACCAAGATTATAAGGCCAGGGCTCTACCAAACCAAGCTATTCCGGCCCCTGAGGCGCTCCACAAAATCATCGCAGGTGTACCACACCCTTTTCTCCACACCGCCAACCAGATGGCCGGCTGGAGAACAGCTGACATGACAACTCTCTGAAAAATGCCAGGTCCAGGGACCACCTAGGCCCCAGTGAGTTCCAGGGTAGCCACCCTGGTGGGGGCCCCAGGTGGACAAAGCGCTTTGGCCAAAATGGCATTCAACCAGCTTTGCAGACCCTTTCTCATGAACAGCAAATCACAACACAGCACGAAACAAACAACAACAACAAAATAATTACAGATACACACACATTCATGCATACACACATGCACACGCACTGAGAAGCATGCACATTGACATTCATTTGATTCCTAATTGAAAAATAAAAACATTGGTGTCTGTCTCACACAGTCATGCATGTACCTAGGTAAAGGAAAACAACACCTTGTGTCCACACACCTGTAGCTTCACTAACATCAGAGCCATCAGTATTGATTCAACGACACCTGGATTGCCAAAGCATCCACATATCTGTACAGTTTTCAGTGACATCTGAGTCATCATATTGGTTCACTTGCTAAAGTGTTCACACCTCATCAACAGACAGTGCACAATCACCCTTGCTCATAGCAGACCTCAATAGAGCAGGGGGTTTTTGTTTTTAACTTTTGGGGATTGAACTGATGCACTCTGCACATGGCGTCCACATTGTCGTCAGCAGCTGTGGTCAACACTGCATGCTGATGGTCAAACCACCCTATAGAAGTGACATAGAGGATCACTGTCAAGGGAGCGAAGGCCTCAAGTGCTTTAATGGTTCAGACTGTGATAGAAAAGAGAATAACTGGCCAATCAGCATTAGAGCCTTCAGCTAACGCAGACCTTCAGACTGCATGAAGGAGGTCAAAGCTGTCAGGAGTTGCTACCGGTGACTGTGGGCAGTGAAGGCGGGGAGAAGTCCCGAGTTCAAACCTTTCATAGCCAGGGGAGGCAACTGATCAACTCAGACCTGGGGTCATCGAATGTGGTCCTCAGGGCCAAGTCTGCTGATGGTTGTTCAGTAAAGGTGAACTGACCCCTACCCACAAAGACCTCTCTGGTATTGCTGTAAGGTACAGTGCCGAGGCTATTGTCTGGCTGCTCTGAACGCAGTTGTTTTGCAGTCTAGGAAGTAATAAATGTTGGACAAAACAGTGACAAATTTTTTGTTTGTTTGTTTCCAATAACCCTTACAATGATAGCTGACATCAACATTTGAAGATTCACAGATCAGCTGGCTGTGTAGACAAATCCCTGTTGCATTGAAGCAGTTCTCAAACTTTTTCTGGATGAAGCACTCACACATACGCGCGCACACACACACACACACACACACACACACACACACACACACACACACATACACACACACACATACATACAAATACACACACACAACACACACACCCCAAACAAAACACACATACACACACACACACACCTCACACACACATACACACACACACACACCTCACACACACACATACACACACCTCACACACAATAGACAAACAGAAAAACTCACCGCATTGAAGCTGTCTGCTTTCTGAGGCCGCGCCTCTTTCTGTCCCTGAAAGTTAACCATAGAGACTCCACATTAAAGATCTACCAACAGAAAAAGACTGACAGCAACAAACATATGGATTCTTTGTAACCACAGTAACTGCAAGTTATAGATCTACCACAAAACAAACATGGATTCAAAGTGCAACCATAATGACCACAGATTAGAGATCTACCAACAAACATGGATTTACTGTAACCATAGTGACCACAGATTACAGATCTACCACCAGACAAAGACAGACAACAACAGATACACTTACATATGGATTCACTGTAAACATGGTGACCACAGGTTAGAGGTCCACCAGCAAAGACAGATCCCTCTCTCCCCAAATGAAAAAATATCATAAATGGATGGAGATATATATACAAAGATATAAGTAAAATGGAGAAGTGTAATGCAGCATGTAGACAGACAGGAGCACACACACACACACACAGAGACTGACTGAATAAACACATTCTGACAGATTGACAACAAGGGCACAGATGGAAAGACAGACAAAGAAACAGAGAGGGATGACCACATAACATGGCACTGACCACGCCCTCAGGGGCCTGACCTGCAGAGGATTGTGTGCAGTGCACTGACCATACATCATAACACCACCACAACTATGGCCAGTCAAGCAGACTACAGACACCTAGACTACAAGCAGACTACAGGCACACAGACTACAGGTACACCGACTACAGGCACACAGACTACAGGCACACACACTACAGGCACACAGACTACAGGCATGCAGACTACAGGCACACAGACTACAGACACACAGACTACAGACACGTGGCTGACCAGGTAAGGGGAAGGGGTGTACTCTTTCTCCAGCGCGTCCAGCGCCGACTTGGCTCATTGTTGATCAGTCTGAGGTGAAAGCGTGGATCTTTCTGGCTTGCTCCTCCTCTGCAACATAGGGGTCACACATTAGGAGATGTATGGGTGTAGAGAGTATAAGCCTGTGAGTATGCATGTGCGTGCATGCATGTGTCTATACACATGCATGTTGTGTGTGTGTGTGTGTACACACTTGCAAATGCACGTTCTTGTACCTATCTGATGAAACGAATGCCTTCTTCCTACTCAACACATTGAAAATTAGCATGCCAACACAAAACTGCCATGGCAAAGGGAGCTAAATCCTAACCCTAAAAACGCCTAAGTATTCCTTTATTCTTTCTGCTTGACCCTCCCTTGACAGTATATCACCATTTATGACTACAGAGTTGTGAGCTCAGTTTTGGGGGAGGTATGGGTTGTCCTTTGACTGTTCTCTGCGACTTCTGTCAAGAAAAGATACGGATGAGCTGAACGTCAGCCTCGTTACCCTTTCATCGTTCTCACTAACGTGCCAGCTTTGCTTCTCCTCCACCTGTTTTGACTTTCTAATGACTCTAGGCAGAATGCTATGGAGTTGGCTGCTTCACTCTAAACTCTTTGCTGTTTTCACCAGTTTTCATCATGGATTTGTTCTTGTAGTTCATCAATCATTTCAGTTCAACCTTATTTTCTTAAACTGGTAGTTCCAAAAGTGTTATATAACAAAAAACTTTACTACTTAAAGGGTTAAACTACACAGTATTTTCATCGCTCAGTGTTTTTTCTGATGTAGTAAAAGGCCTGAATATTGCAGTACACTGTAGCTTTCCCAGAGATATTACAATGCACTGTACCTTCATCAGTGATATTACAGTACACTGTACCTCCTTCAGTGATTTCACAGCACACTGTACCTTCATCAGTGATTTTACAGTACATTGTACCTTCATTAGTGACATTACATTACTTTGTACCTCCATCAGTGGTATTACAGTACTCTGTACCTTCATCAGTGATATAACAGTACACTGTACCTTCCTCAGTAATATTACAGTACTCTGTACATTCATCAGTAATATTACAGTACTCTGTACATTCATCAGTAATATTACAGTACTCTGTACCTTCATCAGTGATATTACTATACACTGTACCTTCATCACTGGTATTACTGTACACTGTACCTTCCTCAGTAATATCACAGTACTCTGTACATTCATCAGTGATATAACTGTACTCTGTACCTTCATCAGTGATATTACTATATACACTGTACCTTCATCACTGGTATTACTGTACACTGTACCTTCCTCAGTAATATTACAATACTCTGTACATTCATCAGTAATATAACTGTACTCTGTACCTTCATCAGTGATATTACTATACATTGTACCTTCGTCAGCAGTATTACAGTACACTGTACCTTCATCAGTGATATAACTGTACTCTGTACATTCATCAGCAATATTACAGTACACTGTACATTCATCAGTAATATAACAGTACCCTGTACATTCATCAGTAATATATACAGTACACTGTACCTTCGTCAGTAATATTACAGTACTCTGTACATTCATCAGTAATATTACAGTACACTGTACCTTCATCAGTAATATTACAGTACACTGTACCTTCATCAGTTACATTACAGTACACTTTACCTTCATCAGTAACATTACAGTACACTGTACCTTCATCATGATATTACAGTGCACTGTACCTTCATCAGTGACATTACAGTACACTGTACCTTCATCATTGATATTACAGTACACTGTACCTTCATCAGTAATATTACAGTACACAGTACCTTCATCATGATATTACAGTACACTGTACCTTCATCAGTCAATTTCAGGTTTTTCCTGATGTAGTAAAAGGCCTGAATGTTGAACTTGTCCAGATTGGTGGGATCCTGTCAATACATCAATCAATCAATCAGCCAGTCACATCAATCAATCAGCCAGTCATATCAATCAATCAATCAGCCAGTCAATCAATCAGCCAGCCACATCATTCAGTCAGTCAGTCAGTCACATCAATCAATCAGTCAGTCACATCAATCAGCCAGTCATTCACTTCAATTAATCAATCAATCAATCAGCCACATCAATCAATCAATCAGCCAGTCACATCAATCAATCAATCAGCCAGTCAATCTACCCATCCTTCAACCCTTCACTTTTTATGCCACACATTTTGAATTCTAAACAGCACTCAGAAAACGGAAAGAAATAACAGCACACTCACTCACACACACACACACAACACACACACACACACACACACACACACACACACACACACACACACACACATACTTAAGATGGATATTCAAAACAACACATCACCTGAATTGACATGACATCTGTACTAATACAGGTCAACAGTCCGTCAATTTAACAGGCATGCATACACATACGCAGACTCATAAACATACAAAAAATACAACACACACACACACACACACACACACACACACACACACACACACACACACACACACACACAAACACACACAAACATACACACACACACACACAAACACACACACACACCACTAAATGTGGAGAATTGTCATAAAATATATTACTGCTGAAAAGTTCATTATGAATGATTATGCATACATGCGCGTGCGTGCGCCTGCGCCTGCGCGCGCACACACACACACACACACACACACACACACACACACACACACACACACACATCAACCAGGATAAAAAAAGGCAGCCTGAAATAAAGATTCAGTTCCCTTTACTATAGCCTTTAGATGTCACAGAACACCACAGTCCTATAAACAAAACATCCCATAGAAGTTTCAGGAGCTCAACAGACCCAGACATCAAATATTGTTATGACTGCCTTTAAGTTTAGCACTGGGACCAATTTGAAACCCTTATCAAATAACTTCTTGGGATCTCTGTCTCAAGAGAAGCCTAGAATGCATAGAATGTGAGGGGTGCAGTGAGAACCAGACTGGAGAAACTGGGTCGGCCTTTGAAAACAAGGCTAAATGAACACACTGCCAAAACTTCTTCAGCATATTATGAACATCTGACAACAACAACCCACCATACCAACAAGTTTCAAGCCACCATAATTGCAGCTGAATCACAGTTCACTAAAAGGAAAGTGAAAGAAGCAACAGAAATCAGGGAGAGAAAAAGCAAGTTTGAACAGAGACTGTAGCTATGACCTGCCCCCCATTTACACGCATGTGCTGAACACCAATCACTCCACCAGAGATGACAACTCAGAGGACACCATCACCCACCACACCTACCAGTCCTTCTGGGCTGACGAAGGCCAGCAGTAGCTGGCCCGAAAATTTCCCTCAGGTAAATTTCATCAGACTCTGAGTCAGAACACACAGAAACATGAATAACCCAGAGTCGGAAAGCGTCTTTGCTCAAATAATGCATAGAATGTGTTTAAATTCTTTTCAAAGAAAACTCTGTTAAAACACGACTTGCGTGAGGAAACACTTGGAGGTCACCTATCAATCCACTGCTCAAGAGCAAAGGAAGAATTTAGCCAGCTTGGTGTCCATTGTTCTTCTGATGTTTATCCCCAGAGTGCTGTTGAATGGCTGTTCTTTTCTTTCCTCAGTTTGCCAATGTTTGTTGCACAGTCCAGTGGGTATCTATCTTCAATGATTTTGTTTCTCTCTCATTTTTTTGTATACAACAAAGATGGGATGTGTGAAGACTCATCTG
Source organism: Conus betulinus (assembly GCA_016801955.1). NCBI lineage: Eukaryota > Metazoa > Mollusca > Gastropoda > Neogastropoda > Conidae > Conus > Conus betulinus. The sequence continues at coordinate 18,218 of JADBJO010017641.1, read as the reverse complement.
AATGAGCAGCAGCGCACTGCATCAGCAGATAAGACGTCGGAAGACCAAGGCCAGGATTTAAAACCACAGTGCCAAGGACATCCACGCTGTTGGTTCGGATGAGGAATTTGCACAGGCCCTCGATGCCAGGGCGCCTGAAACTCAACCTGCCACGAGCAAACGAGACTGAAGATTGGGAGAAACTGGATGCAAAAATCGTCCAAAGACTCGATGCACTGATAGGGAAAAGCACCCTGGAACACAAACTAGCCACATATGGGGACATTGTGTATGCCACATGTAGAGACGCCTATGGAGCAAAACTACCCAAAGAGAAAAAACACCTCCAAAGAAATCAGACAGACGCAAGAAGAGATGGACAAGATCAGGGTCCAAAAGAAAAACCTCAAGAAGCAAATGAAGACTGCTCTGCCAGCTGAAAAAAAAACAAGGCTTGGAAAAACTCTGGGAAGACCTGAAAGCAAAACACAGCGCCCTCAGCAAAGCGGAATCTGCGAGGAAGAGGAAAAAAAAAAGAAGAAGAAGACAAGAGCGTTTCTTCAGAGACCCCTTCCAGTTTGCCAGAACTCTGTTCGAGCAGCCAAAATCTGGGACCCTAAGTGTGGACAAAGGAGTTCTTGAGCAGCATCTGAGAAAAAACATACTCTGACTCACAGAGCAAAGCACCACTCGACATTCAAGGTCTGGTGTGGCCAACCAACCCTGAGGAACAGTTCAATGACAAGCCTCCAACGTTGGCGGAAATCAAGAAGGTGGTCGACAAAGCCAGAGCCAAATCATCACCAGGGCCAAACGGGAATACCTTACCAGCTGTACAAGAAATGTCCCAAGGTGCTGGAGTGGCTCCACAGGCTGCTGCGATCAGCTTGGAGAAATCAGAAGATCAGCGGCCAGTGGATGACGGGCAGATGGTGTGTACATCCCCCCAAGAGCAAAAAAAAACTCAAGTGACATCAGCCAGTTCAGGCCAATATCACTACTGAACGTCGAAGGGAAAATCTTCTCTCTGTCATGTCATGGCAGCAAGGCTGACCAAGTACCTCATGGAAAACAAAGTACTTGGATGTGTCAGTCCAGAAAGGTGGCATTCCAGGCGTGGCTGGCTGTGTAGAACACGCCACAATGATCTGGGACGCAATCCAAAGAGCAAAAACAGAAAAAAGAGAGACCTGGACGTAGTGTGGGCTCGACCTGGCAACGCATATGGATCTGTACCCCATGAGATGATACAGTTGGCTCTTAAGATGTACCATGTGCCAAAGAACATCCGCGACATGCTCAAGAAGTACTTCAATGGCTTCTCAATGCGGTTCTCTACCAAGGAGTACACAACAGATTGGATCAACTTGGAAGTGGGCATTGCAATGGGCTGTGCCATTTTCCCCAATACTGTTCGTGTTGGCAATGGAAGTCATCTTGAAAGCAGCAACAAGCAACGCAAGACAAACAGACCTTGGCGATGGATACAAGATGCCCCCTCTCAAGGCCTTCATGGATGACACTACAGTGATTTCATCCAGAGAAGACGAGACACGTCACGTGCTGGAGAGGCTGGACGACATAGTTGCCTCATCCAGAATGAAGTTCAGCCAAAAAAGAAATCACGGAGTCTCTCACTGAGGAAAGGAAAAGTGGCCGAATGTGGTCTTCAGTGTTGCCAACCAGACCATTCCAACAGTAACAGAAGAGCCAGTCAAGAGCCTTGGAAGATGGTATGATGATACGCTGAAAGACACACAAAGAGAGCAAAGAAACCAAACAGATGTCGGAAGAAGGCTTGGAGACCATTGACCAGTGTGGGCTCCCTGGCAAATACAAGGTCTGGTGTCTGCAGTTCATGCTGATACCAAAGCTCCTATGGCCTCTGATGATATACGACATCTGCACCAGCATAGTGGAGGCAATGGAATCCAAAATCAACAAGTTCACAAGGAAATGGCTTGGTGTCCCACCTGTCTGACTGACATAGCGCTATACTGTCGCCAAGCAAAGCTGAAACTACCACTGAAATCCATCCTGGAGGAATATAAAGCAGGGAAGATCAGACTTCAAAGCATGCTGGAGGACTCAGGAGACAAGGTGGTTGAAGCAATCAAGCCCCAGCTGAAGACAGGCAGAAAATGGAAAGTTCAAGAGGCGATGGATTCTGCAAAAGAAAGTCTCAAGATCAGAGAAATAACAGGACACACACAGACCAACAGACAAGGACTGGGGGTGACCAAAACTGAATGGTGGTCAAAGGCCAAAGGAAAAGCCAAAAGAGACATGATGATTCAGGAAGATGAGAAAAGAAGAAGACCAACAAAAAGACTCCAAAAAGCAGTCCAGCAGAGCCAGCAAGGGCAATGGACAACGTGGGAGAATGCACTCCAAAGAAGTCTCACTTGGAATGACATTTGGCACATGGCCCCTCTCAGGATCAGCTTCATTCTCAGATCTGCATATGACCTTCTGCCTTCAAATGCAAACCTGGTGAAGTGGGGAAAAAAAACAGACGATCCTTCATGCCCCCTTTGCCATGAAAAAAAAAAACAGTGGAGCATGTCCTAAGCTCATGTAAAGTAGCCCTGGCTCAAGGAAGGTACACATGGAGGCACAACCAAGTGCTCAAAGAGATTGTACAAGTAGTCTGGGCTAGTACCAACACCACAAAAGGGAAAATCAGGACTCCAAAAGCACCCGCAACATTCTTCACGGCAGGAGGCAGCGAATCATGGCCAAGAACAACAGTGCCACTCGGAACATGCAGGCAGAGTCTGCTGGACGGGGCAGATGACTGGGAGTGCACAGCAGACCTCCCAGAATGGAATAGTCACCCAGAGATTATCAGCAAGAGTGGCATGAGACCAGACATAGTATTACACTCTCAGTCAACCAAGCAGCTGATCATGATCGAGCTCACGGTGCCATATGAGAACAGAATGGAGGCAGCTCAGATCTACAAGACTGAAAAGTATGCTGATCTGGCAAACAGCCTGAGGAGAGAAGGCTATCAGGTCAAAGTCCTCACTGCAGAAATTGGAGCTAGGGGGTTTGTGGGAACGTCTGCATACAGCCTCATGAAACAGCTCTCAGTTGCAGGGAGGGAAAAAACCAAAGCCCTGAAAAGCAATGGCAGAAGCGGCAGAGAGGTGTTCAAGTTGGATCTGGTCAAGGAGGAACAAAAGTGAACTTCATAAGGCTTAACTTTCCTACAAATATCAGTGTCCCCCTGTGGCTCAGTGGTTAGTGCGCGAGTCATTAAGTGGAAATGAGCATGTCCAGAAGGGCATGGGTTCGAATCCCAGTCATGGCTCATCCCAAGATGGGAAAAAAAAAAAAGGGCAGCAGAGGGACATCCGGAGTCATGAACCGGGTGTGGCCAAACCCCCCTAGAGTGTCAGGAGATAAGGGCCGAAACACTCGCTTGCACACACACACACTTTCTCTCTCTCTCTCTCTCTCTCTCTCCCCCTCCCTCTCTCTCTCTCTCTCTCTCACACACACACACACACACACACACACACACACACACACACACACACACACACACACACACATACACACACACACATACACAGCATTTCCTTTTCCTGTCCAGGATCACATTAGGTGAGTGGACATGACAGTGGAGACTACCCCCCCCCCCCCCCCCCCCCCCCTGCCCCCTTGCAGAGGATGGCCACTGCAGCAAGGTCTGACCTGAATGGTGATGAGGTCTTTCCTGGTGAAGGGCTCATCACTCAGCAGGTCTTTCAGGTTGCCCATCTTCAGGTTCAGTCTGTCCCACCGCCTGAATCAGGTCAACCATGTCGCTATAATACTAAAATTCACATGAGAATATCCATCGGTAAAATAACATACAGACTTACAGGGTGAATGAGAGTTGATAAAGCAATTTTTTTAAGGGAAAATATGAGAGGATGGAGGACCCACAAAAAAAAAATGGAAGAAGAAAATTAAAGAACTCGAAAAAAAAAAAATGTGTGGGGAGAAAAAAATGGAGGTTGGAGGACAAAAAAAAAAAAATTAAAAAAAATAAATAAATAAAGGTCAACCATGTCACACATTGTCAGCCAATCTGGACCAATGAACAGTCATGTCACACATCGTCATTCCATGACCAATGAACAGTCATGTCACACATCGTCATTCCCTGACCAATGAACAGTCATGTCACACATCGTCATTCCCTGACCAATGAACAGTCATCGTCATTCCCTGACCAATAGACAGTCATGTCACACATTGTCATTCCCTGACCAATGAACAGTCATGTCACACATTGTCATTCCCTGACCAATGAACAGTCATGTCACACATCGTCATTCCCTGACCAATGAACAGTCATGTCACACATCATCATTCCCTGACCAATGAACAATCATGTCACAAATCATCATTCCCTGACCAATGAACAATCATGTCACAAATCATCATTCCCTGACCAATGAACAATCATGTCACAAATCATCATTCCTTGACCAATGAACAATCATGTCACACATCATCATTCCCTGACCAATGAACAATCATGTCACACATCATCATTCCCTGACCAATGAACAATCATGTCACACACCGTCATTCCCTGACCAATGGACAGTCAACCCACGTCACACAGCATCATTCCCTGACCAATGAACAAATCATGTCACACATCGTCATTCCCTGACCGATAAACAGTCAACCTACGTCACACATCGTCATTCCCTGACCAATGGACTGTCATGTCAGACATCGTCATTCTCTGACCAAAGAACAGTCAACTCACGTCACACACATCATTATTCCCTCTCTGGAACTAACCAGTGAACTGTCAAACTACCCACCACACCAACAGCTGCATCATCACCACCACTCGGTGATGGCAGCATTATCACTCCCTGTAGGTGCCACCTTAGCAGCCTTAGCACTATCAAAACACAGGTTCAGACACACTCATGTTTCCAACAGATATTTTCAGCTATATTTACACTGTTATTGCCAGCAATGGTTGCAGTCATTTATTCACCAGGAATAAGAGAAACAAAAAAAAAATAAATAAATAATCAGAGTAATTATATGAGAACACAAATACAAATAAACAGAGTAATCACAAATAATTTTCATTGCTTCAGCCACACATGGTGCAACTCCACACCATGCAGATTCATACAAGAAGTAAAACATTCTGTCTTATCATCCTCCTAATAAGCAGTAGCAGTGGTAGTATTAGCTGTAGCAGCAGTAAGAGCGACAGAAGTAGCAGTAATGGTTTCAATAGCAGCAGCAGTAACAATGGTAGAAGGAGCAGCAGCAGAAACAGAAAGTAACAATGGCAGAAGTAGCAGCAGCAGCAGTAACAATGGCAGAAGTAGCGGCAGCAGAAGCAGAAACAATGGCAGAAGTAGCAGCAGCAGCAGCAGTAAGTAACAATGCAGAATAGCAGCAGCAGAAGCAGAAACAATGGCAGAAGTAGCAGCAGCAGCAGCAGCAGCAGCAGTAACAATGGCAGAAGTTGCAGAAGCAGAAGCAGTAACAATGGCAGAAGCAGCAGCAGCAGCAGAAGCTGTAACAATGGCAGAAGTAGCAGCAGCAGCAGCAGAAGCTGTAACAATGGCAGAAGTAGCAGCAGCAGTAGCAGCAGCGGTGACAATGGCAGAAGTAGCAGCAGCAAAAGCAGTAACAATGGCAGAAGTAGCAGCAGCGGCGGTGACAATGGCAGGAGTAGCAGCAGCAGAAGCAGTAACAATGGCAGAAGTAACAGAAGCAGAAGCAGTGACAAGGGATGAAGTAGCAGCAGCAGCAGCAGTAGTCATGGACAGTAGTAGCACCAAAAGTGTTGCAGCAGTTATGGAAAGATTTGCCAGCAGTTGACAGACTGAACCCAGTAGAGAGGCACATGATGACATTGTCACCAATCGTTCCATCCATTGTATCTGTATCATCAGCATTGCTGACCCATCATCATCACCACCATTGTCGTCATATTCGTCATCATCATCATCATCATCGTTATCCAGTTCATTCACCCTGTCGAGCGTAGTCATGGCACTTCTCTGACCTACCGCCCTGGGACACTATGTAAGAATAACACCACCATCCCCATAATCACCCACAACACCACTGTGATCATATCCAAAAACAAAGACAGCAAGTAACCACAATGCTGGCCATGACCAACACCACAGGAACAACAACAATGACACTGCAGGCCATGACAATGATACCAACACCACAGGAACAACAACAATGACACTGCTGGCTAAGACATTGACACCAACACCACAGGAACAACAACAACAGTCACAAGACCATCAGCACTGTCTACACACACACACACAGACAAGGCAGACTTCTGTGCTGCAAAAAGCCGACAGTGAGAGCAGCAGGGAGGTCGACTTACGTCAAAGCTGTAGACATTGCCAGTGGTCCTGACAGCCACAAGGTGGGAATTTTCGTTGAACACTTTGAAGTCACTGGACAGTGGTAGTGTCCTGAAATCACACACAGCGCAGGCTGAGAAATGGACAGAATGGACAGACAACACTGAACTGAAGGTCACTGAACAGACAACACTGAAGGTCACTGGACAAACAACACTGAAGGTCACTGGACAGACAACACTGAAGGTCAATGGGCAGACAACACTGAACTGAAGGTCACTGAACAGACAACACTAAGCTGAAGGTCACTGGACAGACAACACTGAAGGTCACTGGACGGACAACACTGAAGGTCACTGGACAGACAACACTGAACTGAAGGTCACTGAACAGACAACACTAAGGTCACTTGAAAGACAACACTGAACTGAAGGTCACTGGACAGACAACTTTGAACTGAAGGTCACTGGACAGACAACACTGAAGGTCACTAGACAGACAACACTGAAGGTCAATGGGCAGACAACACTGAACTGACGGTCACTGAACAGACAACACTATACTGAAGGTCACTGGACAGACAACACTGAACTGAAGAAGGTCACAGAACACTGACACTGGACAGACAACACCGAAGGTCACTGGACAGACAGCACCGAAGGTCATTGGACAGACAACTCTGAATTGAAGGTCTCTGGACATACAACACTGAAGGTCACTGGACAGACAACAATGAAGGTCACTGGACAGACAACTCTGAACTGAAAGTCACTGAACAGACAACACTGAATGTCATCTGACAGACAACACTGAACTGAAGGTCACTGGACAGACCAAACTGAAGGTCACTGGACAGACAAAACTGAAGGCCACTGGACAGACAGAACTGAAATGAAGGTCAGTGGACAGACAACTCTTAAGTGAAGGTCATTTGACAGACAACACTGAAGGTCACTGGACAAACAACACTGAAGGTCACTGGGCAGACTACACTGAACTGAAGGTCACTGGACAGTGGTAAAGTCCTGAAGCCACACAGAGCTGGGGTGAGGTTGGGACACAATGGGCAAACAACACCGAACTGAAGCAGACATTTTCAGACGGTGAGCTTTCCACAAATCTGGGTCAGATCAAAGCGCTGAACGCCGCACACCACCCAGCAGTCAGTGAGGCCTGCAGGCCCCATGGTTCTCCACAAGCAGGTGGAATGGTCTCCCTTCCCATGGCCTGACCACCATTCATCTCCACACTGATCTGGTCAACACTGGTACACTGAGCAAACAGCTGCAAAGGACTCCCTAGCACTTTGACACAAGACAGGGACTCTGTGATACAGTTCAACAGTTTACATAGAGAGGAACTCTGCAATTTCCTTAATTAACATTCAAGTTCATTAATTAATTCAAGTTCATTAAGTTACACAGAAAGGAACTCTGCAATACAGTTAATCAATTTACACAGACAGAACTGCAATACAACTCAATGGTCTCTCTGCAATAATCCAGTTATACACTATATAAGTCTGTGTAATAACGAAGTTATGAAATACAGGATAATAGTTTCTTTGATGATGTAGTTACACATGACGGCTTGGCCGCGTTTTCATAAAAACACAATAACCACACACATTCTTGTCAGAATCTTAGAGACTCTCTCCTGCATTCTTGAATTATTGGGCAATACCTAGGGCTAAGACGCTGCATTCAAAAAACACCAGAGATCGAAGCCACACACACACACACACACACACACACACACACACACACACACACATGGGATCCATTCAAGGAACTGAAAATTTCCAACATGAGAGAATCCACAAACATCTTTTCTTTCATTCCCATGTTAAGGAAAATGTCTAAGGTCAAACAAATGTCATTTAAGCTTCTGACCATTTGTCCCCGTCTGCCTGAATCGACCAGCCACCCGCGCACAAAACGCATCCTGCTGGTTGTTTTCCACCGGGATTTCAAGCAAACACAAACCACCCCAGTGCCAACAGGAACATCACCTAGGCCTATCTTCTACTGTTGTTTCCATGAAATTATGAAACTAATTAACAAACAGTACAGAGATGTTTAGAATAAAAGCAGTTGAATGGTCCACAAATAAAAACAGTGAATGACAGTCAACACCCACCAAGAGAAACTGAAATTTTGAAAAGTTAAAATGGGTGTGACAATAAGACCATACTATACCCACCAAGTTTCCAGGTGGTGAAAGCACATATACCCCCAAAATACTAGTGTGGAAGCTGGGGAATGCCCTATCACACACAGATGTTTTTCAAAACACTGAAGCTTGTGTGTTTAATCGTTGACTCTTATTACTGACATTTCCGTAAAATGTCACTGAACAAGTAAAGCAGTGGAGCAACATATGAATGTATAATTAAACCAGAATCTTACCATCAGAGTTTTTATGAAAGTTGAGTCGGATCAAGTCTTTGGCACTCATTTTCTGCAACAGTCAGAAAGACAGTAAGTAGGTGAGACACCAGGTAAGAACATGTCTACCACTACAGCTGAAGAGAATTCTCTGTCAGACATGAACATGTCTACCACTACCATGTCAATTGGTCTGACACAGCCTTAACCCAAGGTGAGCAATGAGCATTAATGTGTGAAGCGTTTTCTAGCACATTGTAATTGCTTTCGGTGTTGAGTAGCATTTTCCATGAACTGCCAGAGCGTTTTATTTAATTTGTACCTTGCATGAGGTGCTTGGGAACTAACTATGGTGCCTAAATGGTCTGGCATTACATGTTAGCAGCTCAATCCTGCGGATGGCCAGCGCCCATTCTCCTCTCAACCATTTAACTGCGATAAATAAAAATCAGCTCTTACCTCCCCTGTGGCTGGGTTGATGCCATACTTCTTCAGGAATGGTACAATGTTCCTGCCAATCATTACAAAAGATTTCATGTAAATACAACTCTACAGCATGAAAGGGACACTTCTGTCTGATTTTACTACAAAATGACTACGTATATTCCAACACATTCATAGTATAAAAAGGGACACTTCTGTCTGCTTTTTACTATAAAATGACTATGTATATATTCCAACACATTCACATCACGAAAAGGGACACACTTCTGTCTGATGTTACTACTATGAAATGACTATGTACATCCCAACACATTCATAGTATACAAAAGGGACACTTCTGTCTGATGTTACTATGAAATGACTACATATATTCCAACACATTTACAGCATGAAAAGGGACACTTCTGCTGTTACTATGAAATGACTATGTATATTCCAACACATTTACAACACGAAAAGGGACACTTCTATCTGATGTTACTATGACATGAATACATTCTGACCCATTCACAGCTTGAGAACCACCACTGCTAATGATTCTGCTATTCCATGTAGTGTGACAGTGTTTTTCTACTTTGCCAACCTCAGCAAATTTCTGCCTTGAAGACAGAGAAATCTGTGCTACACTTGTCTGCATCAGCATTGTAACGATGCCCGGTTGCACAGAACCTCTGAACATCATGTTCTCTCTCTCATCAGATCAACAAGGGCTGGTGGGGGAACTGTTTACAGACTGACATCAGATCAACAAGGGCTGGTGGGGGAACAGTTTACAGACTGACATCAGATCAACATGGGCTGGTGGCGAAACAGTTTACATACTGACATCAGATCAAAATCATCAAGGGCTGGTGGGGGAACAGTTTACACACCGACATCAGATTCACAAGAGCTGGTGGGGGAACAGTTTACACACTGACATCAGATTGACAAGGGCTGGTGGAGAACAATTTACACACTGACATCAGATCCACAAAGGGTGGTGGGGAACAGTTTTCACACATCACATCAACGAGGACAGACCCAGAGGAGTTTAATGCACTGACATAAGAACAGAAATGACAGAGGAACCAGAACAACACACTGACACAATGAGGAGTGAGGGGAACCTGTTACACACTGATGTCGTATCAAAGAGGACACAGGTGACACACTACTAACATCAGATCACAGGACAGGTGACACACTACTAACATCAGATCACAGGACAGGTGACACACTACTAACATCAGATCACAGGACAGGTGACACACTACTTACATCAGATCACAGGACAGGTGACACACTAATTACATCAGATCACAGGACAGGTGACACACTACTTACATCAGATCACAGGACACATGACACACTGCTTACATCAGATCACAGGACACGTGACACACTACTTACATCAGATCACAGGACAGGTGACACACTGCTTACATCAGATCACAGGACAGGTGACACACGACTTACATCAGATCAAAGATGACTCCTTCTTCCTTTGTGCACCATGGGTTTTCAAAAGGTTGGAAGGACAGACTGCAACAATCCATCACTCCATCAACAGGCAGGAAGGGGTGCATGTACGTGTCCATGTGTGTGTGCTGCGGGTGTGTGTGCATACGCAAATAAATGCCTGCATGTGTACATGCATGTGCGCGAATGCTTGCATGTGCGCGCGTGCGTGCATATGTGTGTGTGTGTGTGTGTGTGTGTGTGTGTGTGTGTGTGTGTGTGTGTGTGTGTGTGTGTGTGTGTGAGAGAGAGAGAGAGAAAGAGCTGTGTATGCGTGCATGCACTTGTGTGTATGTGTATGCATGGCAGAGTTTTATTCATATGAATAAGGGTGTAACTGTGCCTAGGACTGTGTGTGCATGTGTGTGTGTGTGTGTGTGTGTGTGTGTGTGTGTGTGTGTGTGTGTGTGTGTGTGTGTGTGTGTTTTTGATGTTCTAACACTACAGGATGGGCTAGTTTGGTATGAATCAATCAATCAATCAACTGTTTCTTTGTTATTGATGATTTTAGACTTATGTACCACCAAATGGATGGAAGAAACATTTCAAAACAGACACAATATCATTCAACCTGTTTGTTTTATTCAGGCAGGACAAACAACATTCAAAACAATGAAACAAAAGGACGAACAATCACCTCTCTTCATTCTTGGATGAAAAAATGAACCCGGCCAGGAAGATGTGGGTTTGATTCCCACCAAAACCATCATTTTGTAGGATTTCTTTACTCAACCCCAGCTCCAACCCAGAAGTGAGTTTGCTATCGGCTCTCATCTGAGAAGACTGCGAACAGTCGGGTTTCATCCAGTTATTGGATGCCTACCTGAGAATACCTCTCCAATTCCGTGACCAACACTGCAGGTGTCTGTATCTCTTTTAAGCCAGGATATATCATGAAAAAAAGCAGTGTAATGAAGTATCAAAGCACCACTTTCATCAACCTCATCCTGATCAATCAGCATAGGAAATGTCTCAAATTCTACAGCCCTTCATGCCCTGCTCTCATGGTGAGCTCAGCTTTGATTTCTTCTCCACACAGGTGCCGTTGATGAGGTTCTGTCGAACTCAGAGTCACCAGAACTGGCATTGTCATGGTAACTGCCAATGGACAGACGTAGTGGCAATCACGATTACTGTCGTCAGTAGGAAGGTTAGAAGGTGGTGTCCTGCATATGTTGGATCAGAGCTGGCACCACTGAACTCCACCAAAGTGACCCTGCAGCAGTGCAGCGTCTCCTCATGTGGGTTGCCTCATGACAACTCAACACGCTCTCTCTGTGGGTTTCCTGTGCCACAGCTGTGGTGGGACGGGCCAGGCAGTGGCTGTGGACAGGGAGCTGGAATGAGCCGCATGGTCACAGCGCGGCTTGAGCGACACACAGCACGCACAAAACAGCAAGAAAAAGAGAAAAAAAAGACAGAAAACTAAAAACTACAGAATGGAACTACAGAGAAGAGAGAACAGGTTGAAGAGGTGAAGATACAACTTAAAAGACGAGTTATCATAATAAAAATGATGATGATGGTAATAATAACAACAATGATAGTAGTGATGATGATGATGATGAAGATAATCGTAATAGTAGTAGTAGTTACAGTTCTAGTACTAGTACTTACAGCAGTAGTAGTAGCAGTCGCAGTAGTAGTAGTAGTAGTAACAGCAGTAGTAGTAGTAGTAATAATGACGATGAAGACACAGTGATGATGATGATGATGAGATGATGATGATGATGATGATGCTGAAGGAAAAAGAAAGAAGAGGAAGAAGTGGAAGAGTTATAAGTATAACAGTAATTATAATCATAAGAATAAGAAGAATTATATCAAAATGAGTAAGACAAAAAGATAAAATCTAAGAATACAAATAGTTATAATATCAATAGCAATCATCATCATAATCATCATCATCATCATAACAATCTTAGTTATGATAATAATTTTCCTAGTGATATAACAAATGAGGACAGAATAAAATAAAAACTAAGAAATGCAAATACAGAGGGATTTAGAAAAAAATCAAAAAAGAATATAGTTCATCCTGAAGTATGAACAGTAAAAATGATGTTGCTACAAATACTACCACAAGTTACTAAATAATAAAATGACAATAGAAATAATGATAAGTGGGTGGAAGGGAATGAAACTGATCAATACCTAAAAAGCTAATTGTTTAAGTATTGATGAAAACAGAATGGAGAGAAGAAAGAAAGAAAATATGTAAAAAAAAAAAAAAAAAAAAAAAGAAAGAAAGAAAGTACAAGTATTTCTAGAGAAAATCTAAGTAAGAAAATGGGTTAATATTCATAAAGATAGTTAGATAAAGAAAATGCTATAGTGAAAAAGGAGAAAAGAAGAGACAGATTTATATATATGTGTATATATATATATATATAAATATATATATATATATACATGTGTTATATATATATATATATATATATATATATATATATATATATATTATATATATAATATATATACATGTTATATATATATATATATATATACATGTTATATATATATATATATATATATATATATACATGAAGTACATGATAGGTATCTTAGTAGTAGTGTGTCTGTGGAGAGCTTTGTGGGCTGGTTCTGTTGGGGTGGATAGGTACATGTTATTTTGGATGCTGATGCCAAGTGGGCAGACTGTGCACAGTCATATTGTTGAAACTTGTACTCATGAATTGATTCACAGACACACACACACACACATGTATACATACACACACACTCACAAGGTGACTGGTGACACACTCACTCTCCCTCTCAATCACACACACACATACACACATACACACACACACACACACACACACACACCTGCAACAGCTGAAGGGTAGTCTTCTAAATCGGGAATGTTCCCCTGTATTCTGGGTGCCTTTGTAGCCACCCCACTCATTTTTTCATTCTTTAGTTGTCAGGTAACTGGAAAAAGAGAGAGAAAAGTGTAAATTTGTACATAATCAAAACAGCCTGAAAATGACACCTATTGGAAACAAACCTGTCAGAACTGAAGTATATGAGGTGGATGATATTTCAGTATCAAATCAGGGCAAGATATCCACTCCATCCCCCCCCCCTGCACCTCAGTCCCTCCGCTCCCCCTTTCGTCATCACGAAAGAAGGGTGCGTTACTGACTTCCCTCCCATCTTCTCACATAATGGAGGAGGAAGCCTAAATGTCACACCCACATACATGCATACTTCATTATCACATGCACAACAATGGTAACATGTATGAGCATACAATACATAAGTATACATGCAGACATAAATATTTGATACATGTTGTATGCAAAATGTGTGTGTGTATGTGCAAGTGTATGTGTATGTGTGTGTGTGTGTGTGCACATGCCTGCTGTCGATCTCTACAAATTCAGAAGCCTGTATTTGCATCATAATGTTTATCAGTTCATCTCTGTCACCACACACACACACACACACATACACAACATACATGCGTGCACACACACACACATACAGAGGCACACGTGAACAGTTACAAATAAAACACATTGGCATATGCTTGTGCTCATTCTCTTCTCCACTCACACCGTCACAGCCATCACACACAAAAACACATCACACACACACACACACATGCACATGCACACACACACGCACGCACACGCACACACACGCACGCACACACACACACACACACACACACACACACACACACACACACACACACACACACACACATATGCACACATACACATAGCTTGTTTTGATACTGATTATACTGTCCTAAAGAAAGTCCATGGTCAAGTTTTTTATCAGCCATTGTAAATCTCTCTCTTCAAGAAAATTACAATGACCCTCTAAACTTTTTAGACAGATCTATCTGTTCTTGATTATGGGAAACACACTTTACAGGATCAGCCATTTTAATTCCTGTACTAAAAAATTGAAAACTCTTATCACACAGAGACAGGTTATTCATTATGTCAGAACTCATTCCTACTTTGATGCCTTTGAATTATTTATTAACTTGTATTCTGTCATGTGCACCTTATTAAGTGCATATGTTTGAAAAAAATGTCTACCTTTTTCTATTCATCATTAAAAGCTGTTTGAGACTCTAGCTCAAGCGTATGGTCGGGTAACCTACAGTAAACACTAGTAAGTGTCCCTTATTTTCAAAACTTCAAAATGTAGACTAAGGTAAAACAAAGCGAAAAGTAATTCTGCTGCCGTTTCCAATCACACACCCTGAGAGGATCTGTCATTCAGTTAACAAGTTAGCTTGCCTGGCAGGTTTTAGCAGTATCTAGTTGTGAGTGTAGTGCAAGTAAAGCATGATTCTGGCTTGACTGCAAGAAAAGCATGAGTTTTGCTTCTGACAGGATCACAGTGCTTACTGGCTGTTGCTGGGTTACCTGGCTAAGATAGTAGTCAGTCTCAGCAGAGAGAGAGAGAGAGAGAGAGAGAGAGAGAGAGAGAGAGAGAGAGAGAGACTGGACTCAACTGTGCTAATATTTTATATGGGCTGTGTTTCAGAGGTGCTCTGAGAAAGTTATCCTCTCCTCTGTAGAAAAAAAGTTTAATAATAAATTAAGGCATTGAATTGTCAGTGTAGGCCTAAACATGGAAAGAAGGGTAAGCATGAAAAATAATTAGCTTTCCTGATGATTTTGGAAGCACCGGAAAAAAAGTGAGTAGAAAGAAATATTATCTGAAAGTTAAAAATCATTATCAACAAAAGTCTTGTTTTTGTCTGTTGCAGGGATCTTTTTACCTTCAAAATAGTTTGTTCCCTTAAGTCCCCTATGTGACAAAAATAAAATGATTAAATTAGTGTCAGACAGTGAAAGTCTAAAAATGGAAGAAAATGAATGAAACAAATCGTGACTGACTGAGGTGTCAGTTAGATCGGGATGATTTGAGAGTGGAAGACTATAACTACTTATTTGTGGCCTTGAAGGGCAATGCTCGTTGTTTGGAAATAAAGTGTGGTCTGGTGGCCAACTTGAAGAAGATGTTTTCGTGTGGCCTTATTGGCCTTAGTTGTTCAAGTCATTTGAAGGTCTTGTTGTCCAAGGCTGAAGCCTGTGCGGCTGACAATGATTAGTGTGTGATAAATAATCTTTTCATGAAATGTTGATGTGAGCGAAGAGAATTTGGTGAACAAAATTTCTGAAGAAATCACTGAAACATTACTGTAAATACTTTTACAAAAAAAAAGGTTAAATTATACTAGAACTCCAAAAGGAAACTCTCCTAGAAGAAGACAGGCTGAATGTGGGAGATATATTGTGTAAGACAGCGAATGAAAGTGGATTCAAGGATGTTTTATTAGTATGACAACTGAATTCTCTTAGTCTCTGTCTGTCACTCCAAGAGTAACTCACCCCCCGTGTCATATTCCCATCTGTATATTTCAAGTGCTGATTTGCATAGTCTCAAAATCTTAACACAAACAGCCCAGTCTTTGAATACAATGGTTAGACGTAGTTCTAGGCAAGCTTGTGATAGAGATCAATCTCTCAGTCCATTTTCTGACAGTACATGGAACTGATATTAGATTTTGCTGGGTGCCATCATATACTCATGATACTGGATGATGACTAGGTAGATTCTCTCGGGAAAAAAAGGCAGTAAAATACAGAACATTCAGAGATTAATCTCCATGTAGGCAACCACAGAATGGAAAAATTTGGTTAGAGCCGTACTGATAATGCAAGAAGTGGACATACTCTAAAAAGAACAAGAGACACATATCAAGTTACACAAATGATTGATGAAATAAAAACAAAATCACATGTGTAATCTATAAATTTCAACTGGATGCTTTTAAAGCCAAATTAAAGTTTTAAAAAGTAACATACATTGTGACTCTGATTTAACTTTCTTCGTTGTGAACAGCTGCAACCCATTTTTACCAAGTCCCTTGAGATCAGACTCACAGCTTTTGTTTAAAGACATACCAGCTGATAAGGATCTCTTGTTTAAACTTAAACATGCATACTTGCTGATATGATTCTTTTGTTTAAGGACTTATTTGCTAATAAGGATCTTTTGGTTAAAGACATACTAGCTAATAAGGGATCTTTTGGTTAAAGACATAATAGCTCAGTAGCTGATAGAGATCTTTTGGCTTTATCTGTGTTGTTTTTATGTCTATATCACCCTGTGTAAACAGACTTAAACAAAAGAACCAGCACACACACACACACACACACACACACACACACACACACACACACATCACCTTACTTTCATACTACACTTTTTTTTTTTGTATCAGCAGTAACTTCATTATCGGACAGGAGCAGTGCCCTCACAGCCAAGATGTGCTCCTAACAGTTACAAAAAAAAGAAAAAGAAAATATTACAATTAACATATGATGACAAGAAATGACTCACAGCTTGTCTTTTTTGATGTTGTTTCTTTCCCATGTTTGCGGTGTTTACACCAAGTCCTACGATCCCTCGCTCTCTTGAGCTCTCACTTCCGGTCAAGGTACGTCACTTGCAAGTCATAGTTACTGTTTTGCGGAGTTTGCTCCCCGAGGCTTTTAAAAAAAAAAAAAGTAATAAAAAAATAAAGGCTTAATAAATACATCATTACTTCAAAACAGTGCTATTTCATTCTGTTCTATGACCGAATGTTATATATGTTATTATGCATTAAAGGATCTCGATATCAATGCTGTTCAGTACAGCAAAATGATGTTGGTCGTATGAAGGAAGAATGTTTATTTTAACGCTCGTTTATCATCGATGATATCAGACGGACGATATTGAAAGGCAACAGAGATCATTCGAGAATGTCAGACCTACTGTCTCTAGTCATTTTCTGTCACCTCTCGCTTTCACATGTTGGAATCTAGATACTCCACTGATAATACTTCTTCTTTTTTTTTTTCTTTTTTTTCTTTTTTTTTAAATATCCCAAAAGTCTGCCCAACTTTGAGTGTGTGCGTTGTCCGTAATACTTCTTCTTTGTTATCTGCCCGCCTTCATCTAGCTGAAGATTCTGGCATCTACAAAGGGGTTCCAGTTTGCTGTGGGAGTTGTGGATCAATTTATGCAGTCAGTGCTCACTACCAAACTACATGGACAGTGGGCAGGGGAAGTGGGGGCCACCACACCCACTATTTCAGACCTCTAACCATACTTTGGCAGGCCCTACTTTGGAGTGTTGTGCGGAGGGTTTGTACTCTTGGCATGGGGTGGGAGGGGATGGGTGGGATACTGGTGTCATATAGGCATAAAGTATGATAAATGCTTTTCAAATATGCAGTATTTTGTGCCTTTTTTTTTTTTTTTTTTTTTTGGTATTGCTCTGTTATAGTTGGGCAGCCTAGTAGTAAAAGGTGGACAGAACATTTCCCTCTCATTTACACCTAACATCAGGAGAGAATTTTTGTGTCCATGTGTTTAAACGTACGTTTGTTGATTGTCCGCGCTTCATATCCTGGGCAGGAAGGCAATTCATGTGACTTCTTAGTGATTTTCTGTTATTTTACAGATTTCCAACAAATGAAGGACTGTCAGAAATAAGTTAAACACTTCCCAAAGC
>JADBJO010017640.1:20000-37115 GCA_016801955.1 Conus betulinus | reverse complement strand
TGGATGGAATGGGAAAATAAAGTAATTTCCTAGGGTCACACCCCTGTGGTCAAAGTTTGAATTGAACCGTGACAAACCAGCTGAGCCACAGTGGCTCTTGTGACATTAAATATCAGTGGAAATGTTTCTATTTTCAAGTACTTCATGGGTTAGGGTTACAGAATTAAAAAGCAAAAGAGTTTCAAGGAGGGGCAGTGCCGGCTGGGGTTCATCCTGACTTAAGACTTTGGGACCTCTTGAATTGTGGAAGTGGTAAACTCAGCTTCTTTCAGTTTTCAGTAATTGATGACTTGACACCCACAGAAAATAGTAAATGCTGAGATTCAGTTTGAAGACTGTAAATAAAGGTGCGAGTGGGATAGTGGGTGGGTGGGTGGGTGTGTCATATTCCTGTAAGTCACAGTATTTGTAGGCCTCCAAGAATACGACAGGCCTAACTAAGCATTTGTGACATTAAGCAACAGTGACAACTTTCTTCTTCTTCTTTTTTTCTTAGACCTTCTTCATCTTATTATAACATGTAAAATTTTTGACTACCATGTTTTATTAATTCTTTGTAAAGTGAAAGGCTATTCTCAATCTCTGAGTCAGAGTGACCAGTGTTTAAATGCCTACTGATTTCATTTCAGATTCAAGATGGCTACTTTTGATGAGGTTTTTAAGCTTCTCAAGAGCAGGTAAGTTTAAAATTGCTCAAATTGCCTTTTTTTTTTTTTTTTTTTCATTTAAAAAAATTAAGGTCAGCAGCAAAAACAAGGGTAGGTTGGATTGCTGGAAACATACAATTCTTTTTTTGTTTGCCTAATGGAAAGTCTTATAAGGGTGTGTGTGTGTGTGTGTGTGTGTGTGTGTGTGTGTGTGTGTGTGTGGTGCGGGAAGGGGGGGGGTATCATTGATGTCTAGGACTGATAACCTTGCATGTGACAATTTAAGATTACTTCAACACATATTGAGTTACACTTTATTTTTGAAGAATTTTGGATGGATAATCTGTATACTAAGACAGTAGTACATGTTTGTAAACCTATGTTTTGAATTATTTCAGTGCCTAGACACCTTTATTGCATTAAACCATATTCCTCACAACATTTCTGGAGCACATTGATGTTTTCCTCAAAATTACAACTTTCATAAATTGAATGTCCGTATCTAGCAAATCAATAGCACACTGTAAGCGAGGGAAACTATTTAATGTAGAGCGAAAGATGCTCTTTGCAAAGGAGACAATTTACTGTATGGAGATGCTCTTGGGAAGGGCGAAGATTTTACTGTAGAGCAGCCAAGTAAATGGGAGAGAGAGAGAGAGAGAGAGAGAGAGAGAGAGAAGAGAGAAAATGTGTATGTGTGTGTGAGAGAGTGAGAGAGAGCACATGTGTGTACATAGAATTCAATTCCTGGCAAAACGGGTTCCTCAGCTAGACTAAATGTAATACTGAAAGGATGATTTTCTGCTGAAAAAAAAAAAAAGAGTATTAACTAGCCAGTCAGGTAGAAAATATTAATAAATGCAGGGAACAAAATAATCCTTCAAAATTCTATGAAAGATTGGTGTTGATTTTGTGTATCTGACAGGACAACTGAGAAGTTTTCCAGCTCCTGTTTCTTTTATTTCATTCTTTTTGACTGCTGAGGCTTCTTATTAAGCCTGCTTGGCCTATTTCATTGCAGGTTTTGTCTGCATTTTAAGGTTTGAAAAAAAAAAAAAACTGCTGGAAAACAAGGTGCCTTTCCCCTAAACCTCACACCCTATCTTTCAGTCAACAAGAATGTTTAGAGACAATAGTTTGTAATATGTATATATATTACAGCGGAAAGTTGTTGCAAAAAATTCTCGGTAGACAAATCACTGCCAAGTTCTATTTTTAATATGAGTTTTCATGGTTAGTATCTCTTGTATTTCTAAATTTAATTTAAGAAATGAAATTAATCACTTTCAATAAACTACTGATATTTCAAAACAATATTGTAATTTTTTTTTTGCAGCAGGATAATCCGTGCGGACCCAGATGATGAAGATTATGATGCACCGGCCAATGTGATAGTAAGTACCATAAAATCCCCAGCAAATGCCCCACCACCCTTCTGCATGGATTGTGGGCAAGTGTAGGGGTGGTCGTTTGCTATGTTTGTACCTGAAAATGCATTCCCGTTTTCAAATAGTGTATGCGCTACATTGTTATTTTGTTAAGTTCTAATACAAAACATGAACCTAACAATGTGCTATGGTGATTAACGGTAGGTGGAAGCAATGCTCTTTCATGTCGAGCCCCAGATTTATGTTGCTGCATTTTCTTCTGCTTTGTGTTCTGGAACACCCAATAAAAGACACCAAAGAATGCCTCATCCGTCATGTGCTGGAACATGAAAAACATAGGAGGAAATTCTATCAAAGTTAGAGTGGACATGGTCAAAGACATGGAGTTTCTGTGGCTTCAGTTTTGGGGGCAATGGTTAAAAAAAACAACAACAGAATCAATGGAAGAAAGATTTTCTAGAAAATACAGAGACAAACTGGAAAAAAGAGACAGGCAAAAAGGGGGATGCATCAGAGATGAGAGAGAGAGAGACAGTAGAAATAGTATTGAGGGCCAGTGATGGGCCTCGCGGCCCTTGGATGCACCATCATTTTCTTATATCTTGATTTTCAGTGTTGTTTTGGTGATGGTTTGCAATAAAGGAATTACCAGTATGGTTTCTATCAAATTCATCATGATTTTTTTTTTCATTGTCTGGTTTTCATCCAGAATATTTTTAACGTCTTATTTTAAATAGTAAATGGTTCCAATGTAAAGACAGACAGCAGACACATCAGAGACAGGCAGATGGGTAGGGAAAGACATTGAGATAGGCATACAGAGAAAGATTAAGAGAGAGAGAGAGAGAGAGGGGGGGGGGGGGGGGGGGATGGGGGGAGGCACACAGACAGAGAAACATGAGTCATAAAGTAAGCCAACTGCAAGAAAAATGTGTGTGGCCGTTTGCTAAGTAGTGACTCCTCTGCATAACTTCTGGCCCAAAATAGGGGATGGGTGTTTTCTAGGTGCTGGGCATTTGCTTGGGAATTTACAAGGGATGTTACACTTACAGGATGCATAATTATGCAGTGCAGCTCGCCGCACACACATGCATGCATGCATGCACACACACACACACACATATGCACACACTCACACTCTCTCTCTCACACACACACACACACACACACACACACACACACACTTACACTTGTTCCGTCCATCCAACTACCTGATGCAGAGTGATCACTAACTCAAACCCCTCCCATCCTTGTTCCTACCTACCCATTTATTCAGATAATTCTCCTCCTCCTTTCATATTTTTTTTTCAATTTCTTTAAATCCAAACTGAGATGAACAACAGAATTGAATTGTTTTGATTAATGGTTACAAAGAAGATGTTTTAATGAGAGGGGATATTATAATGGGGCAGGAATGAGAGAGAGAGAGAGAGAGAGAGGAGTGAGGAGGGGCGCAAAAGAGATACCATATTGACTGCAGCAGGAGAAGATGTACTAATTTGTAATAACTAACTATGGATGTCCAGATGGAATCCAAGGAGATGGAGGACAAGATGGAGTACATGCAGAACATGGGAGTGTTGGCTGCATGTCCTCCACACTGACTGCACATTTGACCTGGCTGCTGCATCCCAACAACAGTCCACTGATTTCAGGCACCGAGGTGTTTCAGCCAACATGACACCTTGCAGACGCAGTAAAGGTGAGTTGTTGTTCCATAAAAATAGGCACTGTTTATAACCACTGTGTGTGTGTGTGTGTGTGTGTGTGTGTGTGTGTGTGTGTGTGGAAGATGGCTAGAGATGGGGTGGAGATGAATACTGTTACTGCATGAGTGAGTATGTGGGAAACACATAAATATTGCTGGTGGCTCAGTGGTAAGCAGATACCGGAATGTTTACTACCAACCCACAGGAGGGTGAAGATGGCTTACAGAAGCATTTCAGACAACTAGCACTTTAACACAAGCATACCTCCTTGTCAAGTGCTATGACTACTAAAGGGCTACAGGCTTGACACTCTCAATAAACTGGGTGATCATGAGTCAGTGTGAAACTGCAGCCAGCAGTCACTTTGTACTTGCACTCAAAGCTAATTCAAACCTGGTTGTGTAAACTGATGTAAAGTACTGATGAAATTAATTATATAACAATCATATGGCTGTAGCAACATGTTTTCTTGCTGTGCCAAAAGTGAGTGTGCTATGTCTGTCTTGTTCTTCCTCCTGTACTTGTAAAATAACATTACTGACTGTGGAGTGTGTTGAGGTTTGGTAAGTCATAAGGAGTTGAAGGTAGACCAAACCACATCCCCTAATATATATTACAAGTTTCAAGCCATCATCTATAGATCATGCCATTTATGTGGCACATTGCTCACATGTCAAATGTCTTATCTCAAATTCTCTATCAACACTTCTTTTCTGCAGTAGTTTCATGTTTGTAATGGTTTGCATTCTTAAGAAATGCACTATCATTATCATCATTATTAGTCTTTCCCATCAAGTTGCAAGCATTATGACTATGTTTGGCAAAAGTTAAAACTACTGTCAAATTGCCTATAATTAGTCTGTTGCTTTTCATGTTTCATGCAAGTGATGAATTGCTGTTTTCATCATTGGTGTGGGAGGTGGTGGGGTGTGTGTGTGTGTGTGTGTGTGTGTGTGTGTGTGTGTGTGTGTGTGTGTGTGTGTGTGTGTGAGGAGGAGGGGGGGGGGGGGGGGAGGGGCAGAGGGGAGTGTGTAGAGGTAGATGGATGCTGATATACATTGTGCTCTTTTCTTCTTTGGATAATCACAAGGACAGTCCAATTAAAAGTGTGTACTTTATTTACTAACAAAACTGTCTTACACCATTACAGGCTATGTGTCCAAGTTGCATCACCACCTCTTTCAAAAGTATGGAGAGAGCCCAGCTGCACTGAGAAGTTCCCTTCCAGAAAAGTTCAGAGAAAAACCAGACCCCCTGACAGCACAACATGCCCATCCAAGCAAATGCGAGGCACTGGCTACTTACATGGCAAGATACTGTGATTGATTATACCAAAATGAACCTATGAAGACCTGGCTCAAGACCTGGCTGAGGGTGGATTTTGGTTTTAAACATTTACTTGATCCTCAGTTACTCTTACAGTCTGACAGCATTTGTGCTACTGCTGCTAAAATGATCATTATTTCACTGCATATGACCCTGGTGTGATAAATGAAAATTGTTCATAACTCATATCCTTGATGCTGGCTATTTTGTTAGAACACAATATATTGAAGGAATCAGACCAAATTACTTTGTGGTTCCCATTGTTTTTATGTCTTCTATGATATTAAAACTTCCTAATGGCAACAAACACTTCTTACCAAATGGTCAAAATTGTGACTGACAAAGCCTAACACAACACCTAGTTACTCCTGCACCTATGAACCAACCAGGCAATGTTGTTTACCTATTTTATGCAATTTTTGGTCCTCTCAAAGCACTCAATTTAGTGATGGCAATCATCCATGAATGAAAATGAAACTTGAAAGGAAAATTACAGTAGAAATAGCACTTAAAAACACATTTCCAGTGGAAAGGAATTAGATGCATGATTGCTCTAAAAATCACCTTTGGCGCATCATGGGTTTTCCCCAGCAGCACAGTACTTTCAGGACTAGTAAGGCTTTTTCATTTTGACCCCTGCATGTTAAATACTGCAGCGCCCTTTACAGGGCTCAGGCAAAAAGGAAAAGCCCCATGAAAAGTTGTCATTTCATCCATGAGATCCCCTCAATATATTTGAGTGACTTATTATGATCATGTCCTGTTCTGTTTCATCATCAGTCTCTAATGTAGTACTCAATGTTTACATTTTGATTCTGTGTTTGTATGTGTGTTGTTTTGTACAAACATTTTGATTTAATGTCTGTGTGTGTATTTTGTAATTTGGATAATTTGATCCTGTTTTCAACTTTTTCTACTTTTTGCACGCCTGATATGCCACTGCGCCTTATCTAAGGCTTTTACATTCCTTTTGTTCAAAACTTGGTGTTGTGCCTAATAGTAAGACAAAGAAGCGCCTTAAAGTCCCAAGAGTACAGAACCTTTTTTTTTTACTTTTTACAAACACACACACACACAAACAGAAAGAAAAACTGCGGAAATCCCAAATTTCTCCACCATACAGAAGTCATCCTTTCTGATAAATCACTTAAAAAGGTGCGAGTCGCTTGCGTGTAAAGCTGACATTCACAGGCAAACAGATTTGGTAAACAAAATTATTTAGGACATTTCAACTGAATCATAGCACCAAGATGCAAGCGTTATGGAGTGGAACACTTAGGTTCTATTCTTTCTTTTATTCCAATACCCAATTTATTTTTTTATCCAAAAATTCTTAAAGAGGACAAAAGGTGGAAAGGGGGCAGGGTGGGAGTAGGGAGAAAACCATTTCTATCTGATGACAATGCTTTTCATACTGTTTAGCAGACAGAATAACCACCACATCAATCTTCTTCATGAGTGAGCAACTTTCATTGTTTTAGAGTAATGCCACTTGGGTCATAGATGACGAAACAAAAAAAAAAGAAAAAAAAAAAAAAAAAAACCCTAAAAACAAAAAAACACATACATACAAAGAAAGCAGGAAGTACATTGCTACACTAGGGAAGAAGTCTTACAAATCCTATAAAATACAAATGTAAGAGTACACACACACACACACACACACACACACTCTTACTCTCTCTCTCTCTCTCACACTCTCTCTCTCTCTCTCTCTCTCTCTCTCTCTCTCTCTCTCTCTCTCTCTCTCTCTCTCTCTCTCCAGTCCAATTCAGGCCACTGGAATCCACGATATTTTTCTGACTGGAAATGTTCATGGATCTTGTGAACACAGCAAGATGGAAGGGGAACACGGATGTTTCTGCCCAGAATCCAAAGCACCACCTCACAAGCTGCCTGTAGCCAATGTACCAGTATTTCCTGTGGAAGAAAGTTGCATTTGGTCAATGATGGAGGAAAAAAAGTAGCAAGAAACGTAGGTGTATTTCAGTTCACCTTAAGCTCTAAACAGTTTATCTTGCTGTATTGACCGAACATGAATAACTACTGTACAGTGTGTACTATAACCCTAGAGCGCACAATGCAAGAGACATGAAAGATGTGAATGTAGAAGGATATTTCCTGTCCATATCAAAGACTGCTTGCAGCTTCTTACTTCAGAGTATCTGAGGAACAGCAAAAAGATGTTGTAGGGAGATAATATTGGAAGCAGTAACTGAGTAAGCTCCTGACATAGACACCTTCATTCAAATTTCACTAAAGTTAGAGAGCTTCTACCTAAACACAATGAGAACACAAGCCCATAATCATTCACTGAATAGAATGGGACTTCACTTGGCTTTATACAAATACAGATGCACATGTAGTCACAAAACACACACACACAATCAGAATTAGTACTCAAGGATTTTTTTTTTTCGATATCACAGAGTTCTCATATTGTATGTCCATCATGTCTTAGTAAGTCTTAGAAGGCAAACAACAAGCTGACTAGGGTAGGACATTTAAAATCTAACCACTGAAACCTGTGATAAGGGGGCCCCCTTTTACTAGAGTACACCATTTGATATCATGTACCTTCCTGTGCCCTTTTCACTTTCATCCCTGTCACAGCTGTATGTGTCATTTATTACTTCCTAGGTGTCCCTTTAACACTCCTTTCACTCAGTAAATTACTGGCACAAACAAGCAAATTGTACAAACTTACTCTTCTGTAAAGCCCTCATCTGCCCATGCTCCTGTTTGTACCGATGATAGGCAGTTTCCAGAACATCAGGGTCAAGGCAGACAGTCTGGAAACCAGGAACAGCAGTGATACACTCAGCTGGCTGACTTCCACCTTTTTCCACTTGCAAGGACCTGAACAGAATGATATCACAGTCTTAGGGCACATGCTGACCTGTCACAGCTATTTATTTTAATTTATGACGTGTGTATGCAGAGTGAACTAGAACAATTGTATGTTACATCATTATCTGCATGACAGCCACACTGGAAACTTTGCCACTGACCAACAATACAGTCCATATTCGAACTGGGCTTCCTTGTTACCCGTATCAGTCACTATAACAAGTTAAAAAAAAAATTTAGGTAAAACCAAGTCATTGTGTATGTTAATACATCATATTAACCACCCATGTACACATACCAACTAACTCAACTGAAAACATCACCTTTGCTTGTACCAGGGATAATCAGTCATACAAATTACTTCTCAAGATTCCAAATGTTCCTACTCTAAATAAATCAATAATGTCACCTTGATCTAAGACAGAATAATTTGACATCTTATTATTATCACTTACTGATCTTAACTCTTACTATGACAATTTTGACAAACAAAAAAGACTGAGTAACTTTACAGAATCTTTCAAAATAAACAAAAACATATAGTACTACTAGTATCTTTGTATTATCAGGTATTTTGGACGATTCTATAAACTGCAGAATAAACTCATCAAGTAATAATAAATCCATAAAAAAATACTTAATAAACTTAAAGGTGTATTCCATACATGTACAAATTCAATCATTTCTCTTTGTTTATGTCTGAATATGTGTGCATTATATATGCATTTAAGGAGTATACAATGGCAGATCATGGCCTTAAAAGAATCCAAAAAGACATTCCATTCTGTTTTATTTGATAAAGAAAGTTGACGGTATAACTATTCATTGTACCTGTATCGTAAAACTTTCTGCCATATCTTCTCAGACTCTGTGCAACAGTGGCTTTCATGGTTGGTGTTCATCGCAACACCGTTTCCACATGTACACCTGAAATACAAACAAACTAACTTGGATTGCTATTAATGTTACTTTTTTATGCGTGTTAGCATCTGATATTTTTCTAATATTTTTTTCCTTTCATTTTCCTTTGTTCCCCTTCAATTGTTATTCCTAGTTCTGCTGTTAGTATTGATATCATTACCATTGCCTGTAGTTGCTTTCTGCTTTTGATATAAAATGGCGATGGTAGTACTTTGAACTGTTTCACACAAGTCATTAGATGTATTTACAGAGATCATGAGGACATTCCTCACACTATGGTATGTACATTCATGAAGTCTTCTTTCTTTCTTTGTAATTTTTTTTCTTTGTTGTTGTTTTTAAATGAGTAATAATTCCTTCTTTCTATCTGTGCAGTTCCCTGTTCTCCCTCCCTTGTCCTTGTCTTTATTTATTTCTCCTTTCTGCTCTGTCTGGTCTCTCAACTCTCCCTGTTGCACACTCTCAGACAAATTTTTAGAAATATTCATTTATTGTGACTCGTGTAACACTTTCACTTTTGTAAATACATAACCAAGTGATAATTTGTTCACTTTTGTACTCAAGCAGAAACTTTTGCTGTTATTAAGTGTAACCATATTTTCAAAAAATAAAACTTAAAGAAGAAATTTTGTAAGGAAGCAAATAAAATCTGGCATTGAACATATGTACTTTTTTTTTTTTTTCCTTTAAACAGTATGTACTTGTTATTACATGAATGAAAAACCCCTTGCATGATTTCATTTTATAACTTTACATTGAAGAATAAAGTAGCTGGTAATGTTTCCAGCTCAACTTGTATGCTCTTGGGCTTATTTGATGATTGTTTCAGTGACTGTTTTACACACACTGTCTTCTTCTTTCATGTAATGTCCACACACACACACACACACACACACACACACACACACACACACACATGTACGTGCACATCACACACACACACACACACACACACACACACACACACACACACACACACACAAAAACCCATCCTGTTTTTGATGGTTATGAACTTGAAAACACAGCTCTAAACATCACTAAGCAAAATAATATTTCTTTGTTCTTATTAGCAGATGGATTGTGTGGTG
Organism: Conus betulinus; assembly: GCA_016801955.1. NCBI lineage: Eukaryota > Metazoa > Mollusca > Gastropoda > Neogastropoda > Conidae > Conus > Conus betulinus. The sequence goes on along the minus strand of JADBJO010017640.1, from coordinate 27,186 downwards.
AGGGTGGATCTAAATGAAGACTCGGGAATATGTGCTGATCCACATCCAGCATAAGCCATAACATAAGTGTGATTTTATACTGCACATTTCGTTGTCATCACACACGCACGGACACACCCCCTTCTTCTTCTCTTCTCCACCCCACCCCCACAATAATAAAAACAGACCTTTTCTTGAGTAACCAGCGAAAAGTGTGCAACCTCTCTTTTTCATTGGACTTCTCAAAATTCTAAATCCTTCCAACAAATCAACACACAAACGTACAGTGGTCAGGTCATCAGCACACAATGAGCTTGAAGTTGAAGCCAAATCGGTCACTTACAGGACGACACACTGTGCTAACTGCAGATCATTCATGGACGACAAAATACTCACCAATCTGTGTTGCCAGCGCGGTTTTGTGTTGGTGCCTCCACTTCTACCCGTTGTTCGTCGTCCGCTCTTCTGTTCGGTGCTGGCGGTTCAAACTGGTAGGGTTCGACTCGTACGTTCCGACTGGCGTCCTGTCTCGCCATGTTCTACCTATGCCAATACTACGTCACAGGTTTTCCGGTAAACTTCGTCATGTTGTCGGTAGATCTCGTTGCAAAGTGAAACGACTGCAGGCGGAAATCTAAACAAATCTTAAATAAATGTCAGCGAACCGCCCAGAGAAACGTGGACAAACGAGTCACAAGACAACACACAAACGCGTTTCGACCTCTTAGGTATTCTTACCTGTAAGAAGACCTAAGAGGTCGAAACGCGTTGTGTGTTGTCTTGTGACTCGTTTGTCCACGTTTCTCTGGGCGGTTCGCTGACATTTATTTAAGATATGTTGTCGGTAATTTCCGTCAACGCAGATACAAGTGAATGTTCAATGAGGAATTGCGCTCAGTCGGTGGGTCGGATAGGCAAACGTGCCTGTCAACAGCGATTTACCCGACATAACGAACAGTATCCTAAAAATCACTATATAGGGGGAGAGTTACACTTTAATTGTGGAAGTGGAATTGGGCAGATACAATGGTACCCTCTTATAAGACCTTCAAAAATCACCCAAAATTAGATCTTATAAGGGAGGGTCTTATAAAAGGGTATTTTTAATACATACAAAGAAGAACAATGTTTCGGAGAAGTAGGTCATGTGGGAGAGTCTAAGAATGGGAGGTCCTATAAGGGGGGTACCACTGTATATACAGTGCAGCTTTGGACATAAAATGCATTGTAGCCCCCTCAGCCAAATTACACTGCATTCTTGGACTGAAAATACATTTGCAGCCTTTGCTGAATTTGCATGCCAATCCTTGACCCGAATTACAATGCATCATTGAACTGAAAATTCATTACAACCTTCAGCCAAAAAATGACTTTGCAACCGTGGGCGAATATACGTTTAATCGTGGGCTATGTTGTAAATTTGGACATAGGTTTTCAAATTCGGCCCCAGGCTCCAAAGTTATTTTCGAATTCTAGTTTGCAATTTCAGTTTTTGGCCCGAGGCTGACTGCATTGTTCTTGTTTCAGCCATTGGTTGCACAGTAGGTTCGGTCTCATGCTGCATTGCAGATTTGGTTGTCGGTTGCATTTCAGATTTGGTCATAGGCTGTAATGCCGTTTTTAAGCCGAAGTCTGTGATGCATTGGACGCCATATTTTTCACCCAAGGCTGCATGGGAGATATGGCTCAAATCCTATTATGCCCTTAAACTGGAACAGCATTCATTATTTACAATCACGTCCCAACTTTGAAAATCTTAACTTATACCGACCACTAGTGACCAGCAAAAGAAATGCAAAAAGCATGGTTTTGCAAATTTTGACCAGAGTAAAAAGCAGAGGTATGTTTGGTCTTGTTACTGACAGAGCAACATCCTTACAGAGAAATGTCTAAGAGTGGCAAAAATGGATTTTCATGGGGACATTCTTTTTAAACGCTGTCTTGTAGGCTCCAAGAATCATTCCACCCGCTGAAACCTTAAACACCATGGTACAAGTGCTCCAGCTGGGGATGAGAACTTCATGTGTGTAACAGTTTTTAATTTTCTTTCCTTTTCATTACCACATGGGTTTCGACATTCTGGCTTAAGGTTATAGCAATATTCAATTTTCATTCAATACTAACATAGATTAGAAGTTTTCCTTTCTTTAAAACTAAAAAAGTTTAATTTTAGCATTTGTTTTGTTGATGGGTTTTGCATTTGTTTTGTTGATGGGTATAGAAGAAATATGGTGGCACAAAAATTGCCACATTTAAAGGTTAGACATAAAAAAAAAACTCATAAACAAGACTTCATTTAGCTATGTCTGTGATTTTCACCTTCACATTGATCAGTACCCAATATTCATAATGACTATGGTTTAATTCAGACACACAAAAAATAAAGATCACAACGGAAAGACATCCCAATATATTATGGCATAAAAATATTGCCAGTTTCCAAGGTGAAGGTCATGGGTGCTGTGGTTTCCTCCTTGGGTCTAACTTGGCACTTCAAAATATCCACAAAATTTCACACAAATCTATGACACAGATTTTGAAACATAGTCCTATTGTTACTTAAAAAAAAAAAAAAAAAAAAAAAAAAAAAAAACGCATACACACAAACATGCACTCAAAAAAAAGCCCAAAAGATGATGTTAGTGTCTAAATTGCAAAATCCCCATACAAAGTGTGAAGAGGCGCACAGGAACGTTTTTTTTTTTTTTAACGAGTTTTTATTCATGAAAGTAGGATCAACTATTATTTTACACTCTATGTTGTGGATAGTGTCTTGAATTGTTTCCATATATACTAGTGGCTTTGCCCCACTTGCTTCGCTTTGCAACACCTGTTCCCTGTGGCAGCTATTCTCCATGGTACATAAATCTCCCGGCAGTGGTGAAAACACGAATGTAAATACACACGCACGCACACATACACAAAGAGAGAGAGAGACAGCATCAAATGAATACATAAAAAAATGAAAATATGACGTCAGTGAATTTCAAACGATTCGGAACTTTTTGAATTTGTTTATATATTCTGTGACTGTTGAAAGGCGTCAAAGACAGTAACTCTGCAACATCTAATCTTTCCTTGTTTTGAAATTGGAGACAGTAGTCGCTTCTTTTGACCAAATCTTTGAATGTTTAAGAATGGCACTAGTTAGATAGGACCTACAATAATTTATCAAATAAAAGGAGTTGCTGTGGAGGAGGCGGCAGGCTTAAAAACGTTTGGGGAAAAGAAATGTGATTGGATATTTGAGCAGAGACCAACTGACAGTTTGATGGACAGAGTGAAACTAAAGAGAGTCAAACGGATAGAGGAAGGGCGATACATAGAGAGAATGAGCGAGAAAAACAGAGACAGAAAGATAGACCGACAGTCAAGCAGACACATAAAATAATAGACAGAAAGACAATGGGGCAACTGATACGTAATACCATGAGAGAGAGAGAGGTGGGGATAGAGTTGGGGGAGAGACCGATCAGGTCTTCGACGTCGTATTTTTACGGGAAATGCTGTCTCAGAGCGACAACTTTTCTTTGGCAGCAATTTTTTTTACATGAAATGCTGTTGCTGCGACATGATCTTATTTTAGGCAACGACACGATTTTATGGACATTTCTTGTGAAATCCTTTCGCGCTACCAATTTTATTAAATTAAGTCACTCAGCGATAATTTTTCATGAACCAGGTGCAGTATTTCCCAGGAAATACTGTCGCTGTGACACGATTTTATGAGCGACAATATTATATACGACAACGACTGTTTTGTCCAACCAGGCCGTTTTGTCTGACAAAATATTGAATCGGACGAAACAGCCAGGTCAGACAAAACGGCCGGCTACAGATGGTGTAATAACTGGACTCTGCCAATCAGAATGGATTCAATCTTGTGACATCTTAGACTCATCACAAGCCTGTTTTCTGTTTTTTAGCACACAAGGCAAACACACACACACACACACACACACACACACACACGAACAGATTTTATTACAAAAACATAGATATATTTTGTGCAAGACACACAATATGCAGAAATGTTGCTATGGTCAGAATTTATGCATTTATTGACTAGTTTACATATACGTATAGTATGGTCGCCTTTAAACCCTTTTCTATGATGGACGCCTTAAGATTCATTTTATGCTAAAAAATTTGCTGGTCGTCCTAAGACCCAACAAACCCTAAGAAAACCTAGGGCAACCAGGTAAAAATATATATCTGTCATTTTTTATCTTTTCACATTTATTTCTTCACAACTTCAGAGTTCAAAATATACAGAACATGATTAGCTAATTTGATTTAGTTTCATTTAAAAATTAACAGATATGGATGTGGTAGCCTTAACACCCCTTTTGCACGCTTACATGCTCTTGCCTCCACGCTGGCATATGCATATATGTGCATGTACACATCCACACCCACACACTCGTGCGCACATTCACGCGTACACATGAACGCGCACGTGCATACACATGCACTTGCGTATACGTTCACTGGGCAATGTAGGCACCAGCCGCTGTGGTATAGTAGACTTCCGACTGGGTTTATTCCCGTCAGAATCATATGGGATATTTCTGCCCAGACTGGCTCCTACCCAGAGTTGAGTTTGCTACAGGATCGGTTGGAAGGCTGTGACGAAACAGTCGAGTTTCATCCACTTAAAAGATGTGTCTCTGAAAGTGTTTCTCAAATTTCCTGACCGACACTGCATGTATCTCTCGGACTGGTTGATGCCAGGCTATATTATGAAAGGAAGCGTAGAGTACAGCCCTGTCGTGCAGTCTCAGACCGGAATGGCAATCCGTAGCATCATCCTCATTCTCATCGATCAGCATAAAAAAGGTCACAAATTTTTGTGGTCCTCCATGCCTTGCTCTCATGGTGACCTCAGTTTTGATGTCCTATCCATGTCTGTGACCTTGGTTTGATTCCGTCTGGTCATCGGTATCGGAAAATTCATGAGGGCTGTCGTTGGTCGGACGTGGTGGCGCTCACTCACGTCAGCTCCGCGACTAAGCACTGATTGTCGTCAGTAGGGGGTTTAGTAGGAGGTGTCCTGCATAATGTTATGTAGTATCAGAACATGCGCCACTGAACACCACTGAAGTGATTCAGCAGCAGTGCAGTGTTTCCTCCGATGGTTTGCCTCTTGATGACTTGACATCGACTGCTCCCTGTGGATTGCCAGTGCCGGAGCTGCGGCGGGACTGACTGGGCTGTGGCCGTGGACGGGGTGTCAGAATGAGCGGCGTGGGTGCAATGCCATTCAGATGGCACAGAAGATGTGACAGCAAAAGAAAAACAAATGAGCAGTTTATGTAATGCCGCTGGAGTGACACGAAAGATGGAACACAAGAAAGAGGAAAAGATGCCAGGAAACTGTAGCTAGTGATGGACAACGGTAAGCCAAAGAAGTTTGATCCAGAATCGCAAGCTAGACTTCATATGTTTCAGCCACTGGAAACGAAACACTGTTTTACCACATGGTGGAATTCCTTTCACAAAACATGGTATGCCAGTCGCTATAGTAGCTGTACAGTTAAAGGACTTACTGCACGACCACGACTCGACGAAAGTATATGAATGCGCACTTCTGCCTAAATATTGCTTTGTGTGGAACACGGTCGTGTGACTGTCACGATGAATTCTTCCTGAATTGATTTGATCGCAATGGAATAGCGATTCCAGTGGGTGTCTTTGTAGGTCCGTATTTGTCATCTGCGCAATGATAGTTCTTGTGCAAGTTCTGATTATTTTACGAGTGAAACCTGTTAAACGGATTGTTAAGATCAAGAGCGAAAGGACGCACAAGTACAAGACGCATATAGGCATCTGTATAATCCAAACGATGTGCATACATATTATGAAGCAGCCATGTCGCTTACCATCGCATTCTCCGTACAGCCAAGTAGATGTAGGTACTATTGTAACATGTATCATTGTTAGCTGTGCTGCCAGCAAGCAGGGTGACCATTATACATGATTGTGAGAAGATCAGTTACTGAATGCAGAAGGAACTGCAGGGAAGAAACCTGATCGTATTAGTTCCCTAGAGCTGAGCTCGTTTCTTCCTTTCTTCTTCTCGTATTTTTCCTCAGCCTCCCTTTCGTTCAAAATTATGCTCACACGCCTGATGAAATGGATTACCCCCATACCACAAATTCTTTAAGGTCCACATTAGGGTAACACCACTGGCATAACACACACACACACACACACACACACACACACACACACACACACACACACACACACACACATCTGCCTCGTGTAATAGCATGTATAAGATACTTTATTAACAATTATGTACTCTCTTCTGAATCCCTGATCAAAATAATTATGTTGAATAATACGTTGTCAGTATCTGCTTTCCTGTCAAAAGAATAATTCTGATGTACAGAGCACTGGCCATTGACTATAAACAACCCAAAATCAGCCCGCATTCAAGATCCCATGGAAACAAACATGTCACCAACACACCGTAGTCACCGACAACCTTTCCCTTTGAACAGTTGTAACATCAACATTCTCCGTCCTTTTACTTTTCTTCACACATTCCTGGCAACCATCCTGGACACGAGGTTCTCACATATGTAGGACTCTGGGTCTTTGCCCATCACCAGGGAATGGAACCTTCGGTACAGCTCGTCCAAGATGGCCGACTTCTCCTGTTCGGTGCGTCTTCCAGAGAGAGCACTGTGGAAGGTGGTCCTACTCCATACTTGATGGGCTTCCGTCAGACTGTCGGCGAAGATAACTGCTCTTTTCTGAGTCTGCACAAAGAACCAAATAGTTTGATTTCAATCGACTTTTTACAGACATAAATCACGGGAAGTTGACACCACGTCTTCCACTGAAAATAAAGTCACCCTTGGTTAATATCCTGGTCAAGTGAACAGATCTGGGTGTCAAATATTTGAAGTGCACGCTAGAAAAAGGTTTGGGATAACGACTGTCTGCATTAAAACTACACGTTTCACATCCATGTTTTTGCCTGTTCTCTTCCATTAGTCACAATCAACTACCTTTTAAAATATATAGTTCAACTACCCTTCAAAATGAATCTGACTGAACTATTAAGCTGACCGATGGGGCAGACTTGCTTTAGACGTGCCCGATATCGGCATCTGTCCCATGAAAATGGCGGGGTTACTGTTACTGAACGAGACCATTACCACAAATTCATAGTTTGCCTCCCTTGCAGATATCT
>JADBJO010017640.1:7500-12500 GCA_016801955.1 Conus betulinus | reverse complement strand
ATCTGGTTAAGATCATAAAGCATCAATGAGAAGAGGATTGGAGAAATTACACTTCCTTGAGGGACACCCATGTTAACATATCTTGTACTTGACAGCACACCATTTAGTTTTACTTGTAGCGTTCTCCCAGATAAAAATTTGTAAAAACATGTGGAAACGACCTTTAATCCCAATTTCATGAGCCTTGGACAATAATTTAAAATGCCAAACGGAATCGTACGCTCTATGAATATCAAAAAACGTGGCTAAAGTGGAGTGTCGCTTAGCCAAGGCTTTTTTGACGTGTGAAGCTAAAAGACTAACATGATCAGTGACACCCCCTCCCTTTCTCTGAAACCAGCTTGAAAGATTGGCAAAATCCCATTCTTTTCAAGGAAATGTTCTAATCTGAATTTCATTATTCTCTCAAAAAGTTTTCCAATGTGAGGAGTCAAAGAAATGGTCGAAAATTAGAAGGTTTTCTTTTGATTTTCCTTGTTTATGGATAGGTACAACTTTTGCTTTCTTCCAAGCCATTGGCAGCTTTCCGGATTTCCAGCATAATTGGAAGAACTCTAATAATTTTTTCAAAAAACATTGTGGAAAATGCTTTATCATGTTGTAAGAAATGGGATCAAATCCTGTAGCAATTTTACCAGATTTTAAACGGTGAAGTGAGTACAGAAGCTCCTCCATTGTTAGATTTTGATTAATATATAACGTGTTGTCGTTGTCATGTGGTTCAATGTTCTCCCCTTCGTTTTCAATAGTTCTTCTTCGTTCTTGCTCTTCTTTAGGCAGATGTTCAGTCTGACTCATTGCTGCGAAAGTGTCAGCAAATAATTCAACTTTCTTCTCGTTTGTTTTATAGATTTTATCGTTTTCGATCAAGACAGGATCTGGGAGATGAAAAGAACCTTTAGATTTTCTGATTTCTTTCCAAAGTAAAGTGCTATCGTTTGGGTGTTTGGAACAGTACAGCAGTGGTAAGTTGCATATTCTGCCGACCCTTCTTGCTGTTGTCCCTCCACAGATCCTTGAAGACGCAGGGAAGACATTTCATCGTAATGTTCCAGACGCAGGCCAGCTTGCTGCACGACAGATCCTGGTTTTTCAAAGGGAGACTTGATTTCCTCTGCGTTTCGATAGCGTTGTTTGCATGAGCAGTTTTCGAACTCCTCCTAGACAGATACATTTATTCGTAAATTGGGATAAAAAGTAACTGTAAAAGAACAAAGAAACAATCAAACACTAGCAACAACAACGACAACAACAACATGAACGACAGTTTTGGGTGCGTTTTTTGTATGAGCAGTTTTGGAACTCTTCCTAGACAGATAAACTCATCCGTGAGTTGGGACAAATGTTAATAGTACAAGAACAACAACACAAACAAATAAAAAAAAAAAAACAAAAACAAAAAAACCACCACCACCACCACCACCACCAACAACAACGAATACGACGACGACGACGACAAACGACAACAGCACCAAAAACAAGAAATACCAATATATAAAGAATAACGACAAAGACAATAAAATACCATAAACAGCAATAAGAACAACCATTCAAGACGAAGGAAACAGAGAAAGCGGCACACACACGAATCTTTAAAGCTTTCATCAAGGTAACATACTAGAGTACATTTACAACAACATAACTGCAACCACCGCCAGTTCTAACTATGCAACTATGCTCCTAAATCGGACCAATTTTGTCAAAAAGCAAGACTCAAGTGTGGAAAAAAAAAGAATTGAGAGGATATGCCCTAGAAAAGAAAATTGCAGCTAATTTAGGAAAATGTCTACTTACCTCAGCCCGGATATGACCCCCTGCGGTGGTCTGGGCTCTAAACAACATGACATAACCTGTCTACTTCCCTACATGTATGACTCCTATCCGTCTGCATGCATACTTTGCTGTCTATGTATCAATTTAACCACACACAATATTGTCACCAAATAGGTAACGTCGGTAATAATACGTTAGCGATATTGCCAACACGCTATTGGGCGTCTTAACAAAGACTGAAAAAAGACACTTTACATCTCTCTCTCTCTCTCTCTCTCTCTCTCTCCTCTCTCTCTCTCTCTCTCTCTCTCTCTCTCTCTCTCTCTCTGTGAATATTTTTATTGGACAAAAAACTTACAGCCCCTGTCCACATATAGTGAGAGAAAGCTAGTTCAATATTTCAAACTAAAGAAAATTGAACACGTTTGAAAGTTACATGCCAGATGATTTTTGTACACTTATACTGATTATTGTCATTAACAATGCCTCAGCGCTTTGGGATCAGCCAGCCATAAACGTTTTAGACCGTCTACTAGTTTTTGTGAAAAAAGCTGTCAAAGTATCAGTTAGTGAAACATCCTCACGGGTAGATGTGGACTATAAGTGGGCAGAAATTCTTCCACTGAAGTCTTTGTGTGGTTATATGTGTGTGTGTGTGTGTGTGTGTGAGAGAGAGAGAGAGAGAGAGAGAGAGCACAATTTTAATGTTTCAGGCCTCCGGCCTATAACAATGCGAGGTGCAGTGCACACATAACAGAAAAAAAAGGAGAAATGATAACAAAAATATATTTTTCGATGTACGGTTCTGTTGTGGAGTGGAACCTACAGTCTATAACAACTGTTTAAGAGGGGCAAAACACGGAGATGCACACAGTCCCATTTTGTTTACCTCGTTTATTAACGGGTTAGCTGTTTTATATCGTGCTACTGGATCTCTGCAGTTAAAAGATTATCTCGAACAAATGATATAGTATTCCGTAAAGGTGGAACAAATAATATAGTATTGTTTTTTAAGCGCGTGTGAAAGATGGATGTGCGATGTTTATGCTAGGCCAGTTGCCAATGCCTATAGACATTTGGGTATAATATTCTCAACACGTTTGTGTTTTGTTGGTGGAGGTAAGGATCTGTCAAGTAAGTGTAAACATGTTTTGATTTGCATTATGAAAAATTTACAAACTCTAAATGACTTCCCATTTAAGCTATTTCTGAGACTCTCTGATACCCAGGTTCAGACGATAATCGTACAATAATATGGTTCTGTGTTGTGGGGACTAGAAAAGGCGGCTATATACAGTGAATAAGTGTATGTTTTTCGCTTTGAAGAAGTTTCTAGGTGCTGGCAAACGCACTCAAAATGATCTAATTCATGGTGAAACAGATCGATTTTCTCTTTACATCATTCCTGCTGTTAAATGGTACGATGCTGGCTGAAATTTCTTCACACTGAAGATATAGAATACCTCGTAAAGCATGTGTTGTATTACATACATACCGAAGGCAAAAAAATTGGGTGACCAACGTGCGCCTCTGTCTGTTTGAATATGGATTTGGTTTCGTCTAGCTGAATCAAGGAGTTGAGAACATAAACGTGTTTTTTATGTCTTTTTTTCCAGCGACTCGTTGATAGCAGATGGCAGAAATGGTTTGATCATATTGGTAATAGTGAATGGTTTGATTTTTTTTTTTTTTTTTTTTTTTTTTTTAATAGGAATTTCTTATATACTCATGACTTGAAAACTTAATTGAATATAGATGTGCATCGACATTTAAGACATATCACAGCAAAATTCAGATTTGGAATATCTTAATCAGGTTGCCATTACTATACGTATCAAACGAAGAGTATTTGCGATTTGACTTGTCCTCATGTATGTAAAGAATCACAGAAAAAAGAAATGCAATGTGTCCTTTGCTGCCTAGCCCTCAGAAGAATTATAGAAACATCCATTGAGCTCTCAAATATTCTACACAGACACCTTTGTGTGAAATAAATCTACTTCTGTCTTCCGCTTTTGCTGAAGCCGTCAATAGGCTCTCATTCCTTCCGTACAAAACCTTCAAATTTAGAGAAATTGTCTCCTCTTAATCATGTGACAACCATTGCTGCTTTTTGTTCCGTATTGTGTTATACTTATTCATAATTATTGTGCTTGACATGTCTACATTCTCATTCATTAGGGGACATAATATAATATGGATAAATGATCTAATTCTCTCTCTCTCTCTCTCTCTCTCTCTCTCTCTCTCTCTCTCTCTCTCTCTCTCTCTCTCTCTCTGAATCGACCGCTTTGTAAAATCGTGCACACTAGATGGAACGGCCTCAAGCACAGCTGGCCGTCGTTCTGATGTTCTGTTCAAATGAAGAATACAGAAGCAGAAATCAAACAATAAGTTAAACAAATAAAAACGAAGACATCCAGCAGCACCTGTGTGATCACGCTGTCGTCTCTCATTTGCTTCCAGGCGTGCTCCAGATCCTGGAGTACCTCCAGCAAGTTAACTTCCGGCTTTTCCGGCTCAGATTTGGTATGAGTGATGTCACCTTGACTAGACCGATAAGAGGAACTAGTACACACATTGATAGCGACCAGAATTCCTCCTGCCAACAGAAAAAACAGGAAAGCGCGTCAACATCAGGGAAATAGTATTGGATGCATAAACTGAACAACGGGGCTGGGATCAATGGATACGAAGAAGTTTCAAAATGAAAAGTGAAAAACAAAGTGAGATCTAATACAGCGGGCAATACATGCTAGCAGAAGCGGTGGATTATGTAGAAAACTGTGAAAATTGTGTCAGAAGAAGAAGAGGAAAAGACGACGACGGCGACGACGACGACGACAAAGAAGACGTCGACAACGACGACGACTACGACGACGCGAAGAAGAAGAAGAAGAAGAAGAAGAAGAAGGATGAGGAGGAGGAGGAGGAGGAGAAGAAGAAGAAGAAGAAGAAGAGAAAAGAAGAAGAAGAAGAAGAAGAAAAGCAGTTATTTTATGTACCGTTTCATACTGGACTATGAAGTTAAAGTTACTTCTCCTCTCTGCTTATTTCCACTCTCTTGCCGAGCAAATACCCTGGCCAAAGCGCGGATGAAGAATGTGCCAAAGTTGCCATTAACGTCATGATCCCAACGGCAACGACATACGCTGCTAATGTTCAAGCCATCACCAGCAATTGTGAGAGCAGTAGCAGAATGTGTCCGTTAGGGCAACACTCTGGTA